>JANHFK010002210.1:84435-107855 GCA_036250565.1 Sibynophis collaris | reverse complement strand
GCTTAGCACATTGTAAGCCGCCCTGAGTCTTCGGAGAAGGGCGGCCTATAAATCAAATTAAAAAAAAAAAAAAATAACCCAGATACAAAATTACTTTCAGCAAACCACATTTCTCTGGAATTTTCAGTCATACATCTTTGATATAACATTGAATATATTACATTATAAGGCCTCCCTTGGCAAGCCAACCTTCAGTAGATTATTTCAAACAGTCTTTAGGTCTCTACTTGCTTGTTCTGAAAGGTAGCTAAAGCAATATATTTGGAGTATTATTACTTATTATTTTGCCTAAATGAACTAAATTATTAAATATAAGAGTTATTTCTCTAGCTGGTATTGTCTCCAAACTTTCTGTTAAAAAATTAGAGCTTTGCAATTTTGCCATTCTTTGTGAAAAAGCCTGCATCATATATCCGACACATGCTTGCACTGCATTATTTAAAACTAAAATGTACTCAAAATGGATAAACATAAATACTACCCATGGAAAACACATTCCCGTTATTCACCCCTCTATTTTTTATCCTGAAGCACATCTGATCAGGAAAAGAAGCAGGTCCATTTAGACCCCAGGCCATCAAAGGCTCTGTTAGCTATCCCTCTCATTGTCTTCTCAAGATTGAGACAATCACATTTCTTTAGATGGTTATGTTTTATATACTTTAGCTTCTCTGATTGTATTTTATATGGTATTATTGTCTGAAATAATAATTTCAATTCTGTAAGACATTCCAAAGGTGCTTTTTCAAGAGGCAACTGGACTTTCTCGTTTTTCTTTGAAGACATTCCACTTCTCATCCAAGAAGCTTCTTCAGTTGAATACCTACATTTATGCAGCTACGGTAGACTGTATATTGTCCGTACGGAATTAGATGTGGGGGGGAAAAGTTCAAAATGATGCTTAAGCATTCCACTGTTCCAATGCTAGATTTAAATAAACTCATGCAAACCACCAGTAGGAATATAAAATTCTAGTTGTATGAAAATGCATACCTGGGTAATGTTTTAATTTTCAGCACATTTCCAAAATCAATCCTGGGGCTTAAATCAAAGTGACTTGCATTCAAATATTAGAAATTGGTCTTCCCCTGAACTCAAAAACATGCTGCTTCTTGTGTGATCTCAGCAACAGGATGCCAAACTCTTTGTTTACTGGTAATAGTTTATAGAAATTATGATGAAGAAGATTTGCAGTTTTTTAACTCAGTGCACAATATGCTTGTTTTATGTTTGGGAAAAAACTGACTCTAACAAACAGAATCTTTCAGAAGAATGAAGTACTATATAATCCCACTGCAAATTAGTTTTAAAATATGTCTCGCATCTGCCCCAGAGTTATTCTACTATTTCTAATCTAATTTTAAATCACCTTTGAAAAATACGTTTATAATCTTCGATATCACTGTATATCTCTTAGCTATAGTTCCAGCATAGAAATAAAATATTATTAGTCCTCTGAAGAAATTTGCCTTTTTATAATTTGTTGAATAAGAGCTTAGAAATAATTCTATTGTAAGTAACAAAGTAATCATGACATCCCAATGCCCTCTGTCCATTGAGTAGTTTCATTTTAAATTGTATGGGAAAAAATGTACTGTTTTTCAGGCTTAAATCTCATATGGAGGGGAGATTTATTCTGGATATCACTTTTCAAGGAAAAAACTGAGCTGGAAAGAATTTGGGGAGAAGTCCCGTGAATAAGAGACCAAAATGGATATATGGCAAATTTTGAAAGAAAAAAAAATCTGAGACAGAGAGAAGATCAAACAAATGTCAATAGGTAGGAGAGAGGCAATAAAGGAAGCAATAGTGCAAAATCACTTTTTTAACACATCAGAGTTTGAAGCCAAAACTTACAGTTGGTTTTTGGATCCTGAATCATTAAGGAGCCAAAGTTCAAATTCAGAGGCAATTATGAGGCTTTCTATGGTTGGTAGTTTTCTAATTACTGTTAAGGGATGTGGTGGCACAGCGGCTTAACGATGCTGGAACTATCAGCCAGAAATGGTTTGCATTCCAGTGGTTTAAGCCCAGCTCCATGAGATGGGGTGAGCTCCCGCTGCTTGCTCCTTGACTCCTATCCACCCAACAGTTTGAAAGCAACCAATGTTATAAGTAAATAAATGGTTATCACTTTGGTGGGAAAATTGGCTGCATTCATGTTTGAGGAGAGCGGAAGCCAGTGCTGGACCTGGCTGGATGTAAGGCAATGCAACACAAGGCGAGGCGAGACCAACAGAGGAGTTTGGAAGACCCAGCAACCTGAACACCACTAGTCACTTCAGCATAAAGTGCTGAACAGAATGAACTAGCAATTTAGATTGTCAGGACTGCATTGTGTCTCTATGTTTGTAGATTTCCCTGACATTGTATGGAATATGCTAAATAAATAAATAAATAATACTGTTTGCCAATGTAACTAATAGGACTAATTTATCACCATATGCCTGTGTGCTTGATCAGTGCCAATCAGCAATATTAATCTCGTCTGTTCATATAATGTAACCAGAGAATCAAATAACCAATATTTCGTATTTTGTTGCAGTTAAATAATGAAGTAAATAACGACTGTTTTCAATTTAAGTTATCTTGGCTGACTGAGAGAGTCAGTTTGGGATAGTGATCAAGATGCTGGTATAAAAACTGGAAACTGTGAGATCTAGGTATGTGAGTCCTTTAGGTATGAATAGACTATCAGTCACTATGTGAGGAAGATGGGTGATCTTTAGATTTGGTAGATAGGTAGTTGATCAATCGATCGATAGATCGATAGACAGACAGACAGACAGACAGACAGCTGACTTTGGGCATATCACTCTCTCTCAGCCCGCCTCACAAGGTTATTTCATAGGAAAAATAGGAGGCAGTGTCATTATATATACCCCTTCGAGTTCTATAAAATAAAGACAGACTATAAAATTTAACAATAAAAAACTTTACATAAAATACTTAAGATAAGCAAACTATTTACTACAAGATTCTTATATGGTACATGTGCTGAGAGGAGCTAACCCATATGAATGGGCTTGTTAGTAAATGTCATTATGATTTAGCACTATGTGAGAATAAAATATTGTAAATTTTCCAATAAGCCAAGGTCAAAACAAACTGCAACTTGATGTTATGAGTGAACCAAACTATTGTTTTTACTAATAATGAAGTTTTATCTGCTCAACAAGGACAAGAAAGATATACAGTATATGCATAATTAGGATTGCCACTGAAAGTTTGGGAGTGAAAAATCTTGGTAAGAAGATCAGAAGAAATACTCATGTATGAAAATAGTGAGTTATATTAAAATCAATATCAGGACCATTTCCCATTTTATTTCTCTCCAATTTTTGTATATTTTTTTAACACTTACTACCGTTGCACATTTAGCTGAAAGAAATTCTCCAATGACTAATTAAGGCCGTATTTTTTTTTTTTTAAACCTTCATATTTTATAGGCTTTCTGCTGAATTGATGGAAGGAAGTGATTAAAAAAGGCAAGGTAATGTGAAATGCCTCAAGTCAGATGAACTCTAATTTAACAAGTGAATAATGAGGAAATTTAAAAGTCACATTGAGATGTTTTCGACACTGACCCACTGGGAAAGGTAACAGCTGTCCAGGCAGGAGAAATGCAGGAATACTTTCCCTCAGGAATTCAGATTTGTCAGCTGTTCAGAGAAGTCTCCAGAGAACTTCCACAAGCTTCTGATTCTATTACTGGCCACGTGATTTATTTAATAGAAGATCTCAGATGGAAAACAAAATAAAAAAAATAAAATGTTGATATTGAAAAAGCAAAGCAGCACCATTTGTAGCACAAGCTTTCAAACTGGGTGCCATGTCCGTGATGAGCTAAGTCACAAAATGTATTATATTACTTATATTAGTACAGCCCACGTGGAAACAGTTCATGGCCAGAGCAGGGCAGTTATCAAAAGCAATGGAGATCAGACCTATAATCTGCTGGGAAATCTGCCAAGCATAACCCCCGTTAAAATAAATTGAGGTGGCATATGAGCAGAAACCTTGCTCTGTGCAGCTCTCATTCAACTAATCGAGGCCTGTGAAACTTGTGGAACCATTACGCTGATCTATGCTTCATTCATGTCTATGCATATTTAGTGAATAACACTGCCTATAAAACACATTTACTGCACATTGCTGGAAGTTCAGTTGCTACCATAAGAGCAACCCCAAACACCTGCTATTTTATTCGGGTGTTATTTTCTCAATCTTCTCAGCAATATTTTCCTCAGCTGCCAACTTTTAAGTGTCACTTTCCTGCAGTGAGGAATGGGAGATGAGATGAGAACACCATATAACAGCTCATCTGAGAAACAAAGCCACTTCATTAGAGTAGTAGTCCTTTTGTGGAATGGTTGTCTTTCAAACTGATCGGCCTAGGAGCGTGTAGAGCAAGGGCCAGAGTTTCTGCCTTTCTCTTCCCTCCCCATCTTGGGGAAACAGCAGCAACTCTCATTGACCCAGCAGTCTCTTCAACTAAAGAATACTAAAAACATAATGGAACATTAATGCCACATCTAAAGTGATATTTGAGACAGGGTCAATTACAGACTTATTAAAAGTGAATTGCTCTCATATAAAGTTTATTGAGGGATTTTTTTTGGGGGGGAGGGAAGTATCCATGTTATGAGTCCACAATTGCTTGCTCATTCCTTCCCCATTACAGCTTCTCTGGTAAGCAAAAAATGCTTCCTTATGCTGAGCATCAATAAGGGATGAACATGGGGAGATTAAACTATGTTTATATTGGCTTTTTAATCATTTAACTAATCATAGTTTCTTCTAGTGAACCTTGGAAACTGTAACTGTGATGAGAATTCTATCACAGATCTCTAACCCTGACTTCTAAATTATCTTTCAGTTTTAGATAACAAAACAGAAAAGTGACTTTCAATTTTTAGTTACTTGGTTTCTCTTTAATTGTACATGAAATTCACCACCTCAAAACGCATACATGCCTACACATGTACCTATACACACAGATAGATACACATAGGCCTTCAAGAATGTCTGTAGAATGATTTCCTTTATAATTAAGTGGGTTATTGCCGAGGTAAAATCTGTAGCATCCCAGCTATGACATACATTCCTGCACCTTTAATTGGGTCACAATAGAAAAGATTTGCGCAGATGGCATTTGCCATGCAGAGAAAAACCAAATCAGTGATTTTTTCCCCCTTTTGTATAATACTGCCAGTACAGAAATGCCAGTATGATTCACACACATCTTCTGGGGATTTTTCCTCCTTTCTTTAAAGAAAAGTTGAAGTCCACGCATCTTAATGTCACCGAGGTTGAGAAACACTGCACTAAGCTCTGTATGGGTAACTGTAACTCTCCAGCCAACAATGTAGAAACTATGTGAAGAAAATAGAACCTGCCAGTATACTACTATTGGTGCTGCTGAAGTCCAGGCTCAAAATAAACTATTTTTATTTCAGAAAGGAATTTTTAAACTACGGAATAAGCAGAGGGGTTTTTTTTTAGCAGCAGTATAATCTATTTCAATCTACTTCAGGCATCTTTTAAAATGGCAGTAAGTCACCCCCCTGGGCCCAAGACTTAAGACAGGCTAACAATCAAACTCCAATCGATATATGACATATTAAAGTTTGAACGGGAGGTGAGTTTTGAAACGATGCATAGATGAAGCTGCAGCCATCACTTCCAACTGTAGGTTCCAACTGATTGCATCTCCCACAGAACTGAGAAATAAATCACTCTGGTGCCAGAAGCCCTTTATGTTAACATTTTACCATTGGATTATTACTGGACATACACGGTTTAGTACTTATAGAAGGGTTTTCATCACTGCCTATTGATTCTTTGTCTTCTAAAGAAACAGGCAATTAAAATACAAGGTTTTCCTCATACAAAAAAGGCAGAATAATTTAACACAAGTTTTCATATGTAAAAGAACTAAAAGAAAAACCAACAGAAAAAAAATATCTGGTTTATCAGTTTAGAATATTGCAGAAAATGGTTTTAACAAAAACTGTGTTATCTCTCCTAGTTAATAAATGGGTACCATTTTTGCTCTTCTCTTCAGCAATTCTTGGTAGATACTATCTATTTGCTTTCTCAAGACTGACAGTTTAACTCCCCTGTTTGTAGCTATAGGAGGTATTTTGCCATTGTCTTCCCTTAGGAGTCTTTTGCTTTTACTTCTTGGACTTTTCCATTCTCCTGATATTTCTCAAGGATATCTCACTTAAGCATGAACCATATCTGATGCTGTTTAGTTTTTTAAAAATCAGCCAAAGTCAAGATGAACCTTGGAAGGAAAGGCACTGTTCTATCTCCGATATATGTCAGATGGACAAACTTACTCTTAAATAATTACCATCCAAATCTCTTGGAAACTTTACAAGGAAATTGGTATGTGGCAGTTGCTCTTATTTGGTGTAAAGTATGAAGGAGGTAAACTTTAGAGTCCCAATGGTATTTTCACAAAAGCGTTGCTGGTTTCATTTTGCAGATGTCCTCAATTCAATCTATTGCCAAGCATAAAAGATTATACATTTTTGCACCTCACTTTAGAAGCTACATACCATTGTCATGTTCCTAAGAGACAATAAAATTGACCCAGAAGGTGAAATTTATTATTATACTATAATGAAAATAAAATGGTTTCCTGACAACTTTGATAAGTTAACAAGCGGGGCCCTGTGATTTTCTAGAAGAATGCAGAATCTTAAAACAGCTTATTTTGTAAAAGGTGGCAAAGGAAATCTAGAGAACAGCAGCTTCAAAAGTAGCAACCAGCAGAGCAATTAACCTGTAAAGATAACATAGTATGTGGTACGGAATGCAATTAGTTTCTCTTATCAGTTTATACAAACTCACAGACTTGTGGTTGTGGCTGTCTCACGTAAGGCTGACTTTCCTGATTGCAGCTGTATAGGGGCATTTTACCATTGCCTTCTCTTAGGGGTCTTCCTTTTATTTCTCACATAATATGGTGTGTTGTCTCACACAATAAGAATGATTATTATCTCACATAATGATTGTCTCACACAATAAGGATCAGGACTTTTATTTGAGAAAACAAGCTTTTGATGATGAGAAGGGACGGGTTGCATTATTAACATCACATTATTTGGGAGTTTTTAATGTCTGATGCAGGACCAATGAGAATTAATCCAGAACCTCACCCAGCCATATATCAAGACCTGCCTCTTTCTATTTCATCAAGCAACAGCAGAGGAAAAGAGCCAATCACATTGATGTTGCTATCTCGATTCCAGCAGTCATTTTCAGAATTAGAAATGGTAGATACTTGTGTCAGGTTTGCAAAGACCAAGAAAGAAGAGTTTTTCCTTCATCTAAAGTCCCACCAGGTTACTTCAGTCAGAATACAGGAAGAGAAAAGAGAGCAGTTTTGTGGAGATTTTCATCCAACGTGATTTTTAAATCTTCCCCTCTGAAAGCAATAGGGAGAATTCAATGAGGCTGAAGTCAGACTAGTATGGATGTGACATGGGGAAGTGAGAAGATTCCATGGATCTTAATGGGTTCTAACTTGCCCTCCTTACAATCTATCTCCAAAATATTCAGAACTTGAAGCAAAGAGATAGCACCACAGATAGCCATAGCACATAGTGCTTTATCACACTCTCTTAAGTGGTTTACAGAGTCAGCATACTGCCCCCAATAATCTGGATCTTCATTTTACCAACCTCAGAAGGATGGAGGGCTGAGTCAACTTTGAGCCGGTCAGAATCGATCTTCTAACAGTGAGCAGTGAGTTACCCTGCAATATTGCATTCTAACCACTACGCCACCATGGCTCAAAGATCATTTTCGTTTTGCTGACCTTCAAGAACTGAGCTGTTGAGACAGCCCATTTTCACCCCATTCTACTCTAATTAACATGGACTTTTTCAAATAGCTGCCAGCGAATGCTAGTTTTCCCTTTCGTTTCTCATCCCATTTTTCTTTTGTGCCAGGTCTATTGCTTTCATCAGTCATACTTTAGATGCAATTGAAGCCTTTTTTGGCTGAATGGGCTTTTAATAAATTCATATCTTAAAATAATGATTTTTAGGCTGTGATCTTACAGATGGGATTGTCTGCTGCTGAAATCATAAGAGGCATGTTGACACATATGTATATTGGGTTGCCCAAAATGTTGAAGGCAGGCATATAAATTTAAAAAGTCCTTGATGGCCCAGCAGTTTGAAAGGCAAAGTATTCTCAAATGATTCTTTGCAAATATTATAGATGGTTCTATGTTATTGAGTGCAAAAAAGGAAAGTAGAAGGTAAATGTACCACTTGGTCACTTTGAAGCATTACAAAACAATGGAAATGGCCCTCTGGGACATGTGCTTTCTAAGACTTTCCCTTCTTCTCCCTGAATGTTGCTGTAGCTGCTTCCATTCTGTCGCTCTCTTGATTTCATGTTCTATCGCTTTGTGTCACCACATTTTTGCTCACCTGGTCCCAGGGACGGTCTTGCTTTGTTTTACACTGCCTGTCACTGTAAAGAGGAATTTTATTTCCAGTCATGGTTCTTTTCAATCTCATATCTCATTAGTTGGAAGCACTGAGGGCATCAAATAGAAAGAAGAGATGAATGAACCTTTCACTTCCTGCAGCCAGATGGAAACGATTGATAGAAAACTCTATCTATGAAAAATGAGCAAGTATTGACGAGGTGTTCTGGCCCATTATAAATCCACTTTAGGGTGAAATAATCAACCAGGTTGTACAGCAGTCAGCAAACCGTTTGCTTCAACATATATCTTTCGGTTGGAACATTTTCTTTAGCTAGAACATAAACCATATGTAAATAAATAACAAAATGTACAAAGTATTCCTAATAGGAACACTGCTAGGTTTTAAGATTCCTAGTCATCTGCAATCTAAGCCAGGTTTCTCAAAACTCTTTAGAGCTAACTAGGTAAGCCATAAAATAATTAAAATTAAGCATAAGCATTCCCGTAGGTTCTTTCTTTGCTGTCACATATACATGCATGCATGATGGTGGTATGAAACTCAAAGGGTGAAGCAAACATGAGATATAGGGGCCTCTTTCTAATAATAAAGCTAGCCTACTCATCATATTTTATAATGCCCCCAAATGTGCTCTGGAGAGTCTCCTAAACTCTTTGGAATAGAAAGGAAGAGACAAGAAAATATTGATAAGATGGGCAAAAATCCATCTGCATAAGGTCAGATTTCATGCCTATTCTTTGTTATGTTATTAACATCAGTAAGATTCTTTCTGAATGAAGGTGGTCTAGCTAATACACGGAAAAGAAAAAAATACCAAGGGATAAATGATCACCAGAATATTCTGAGTTCAACCATTTGAAACTCAGCAGCTCATACTTTTTGCTTTCTTCTAATAGAAAATGAAATTATCTGTTCCTTGTCAATGATAAGCACATACCTGATTCCACTCTGCTCACTCCAAAGTCAAAACAATGAGTTTCCATTGATTGTGTTATAGTTATAGCACCTAAGCACCTCCCATCCCTATACTGATTCTTTTAACTAATCAAAGGACAAACTTGGTTTTAACAAGCAAATTTGACAATGGATGGAATTGTTTCTTATTAGTGCAACATTCAGCAGAAGTCAGCAATGGATTGGCACTGTGCTCTATTTCTAAATGCCTTCCAATGTCTCCAGTCTCTAATCTAGATCCAACAGATCTGAAAAGATGGTATTTTCAGGGTCTCCAGCAGAGATCCATTGGAATTAAGATAGCATTGACTTCCTAGATTTTTCCTATTACAAGCAATCAGAAAGGGCATCCAGAAAAATGTATCCCTGTTACTGCAATCTTGAACATTTGATTCACATGAAACTCATTGATTAGAATTATGAAAACCACAGGAAATAAAGACATCACTTTCCTGTTTATCATCCACATCTATCAGATTATAAAATAAATTACAAGGAATTGGGAATATTTAGTCGTGAGAAAGACTAAAAGAAAGACTTACAGTAGACTTGAGAAAGAAAGATGGAGCAGGAGGGGGGAATAATAGTACTCTTAAAATACTGTAACTGAAAGGACATGACATGGAAAACCTGTTTTCTGTCTTTCCAGAGTGCAGGACATGGAATGCAATAATGGAATTAAACTACAAGAGTCTTTCCTAAGAGTAAGAGAAGTTGAATAGGAGAGCCAGTTTTCAAGAAGTGGGTGGAAAATGCCCTTTCACTGGAAGAAAGATGCTAAACCCATGATGGCGAACCATGCCTGAAGTGGCATATGGAGCCATGTCACCTGACACACGTGGTGTCACCCATTCCTCTTCCAGGTTTCCGGCGTGCATGCGCGTGTGATGATCAGCTGGCCTTTTTGTGTGCAGCAGTGCTGGAAACTGAAAGAGCTGGTCTTCCATTTTCCTGCATGAGTATGCACATCAGCCAGCTGGTTATTGCATGTGTATGCGCGCCAGAAACCCGGAATATTAGCTGGCCTGTGCACATGCGTGCATCATTTTTGGGCATGCTCATGCTCCCTAGGCAGCTCCTCTTCTGGGTTGTCGCCCTGGCACATGCACATGCGTGCACTCTCTTTTCGGCACTCGGTGCTGAAAAAGTTCATCATCACTGTGCTATACTATCACATTTTGGAGATATTTTAATTTGGATTCCTGCATTGAGATTGGATTCACCAGCCTAAATGGGCCCTTTCAACTCTATGATTGTATAAGTTGTGCTGGAATCCTATATCTTTTTCAGCATTCTGTTTCAAAAAGCCTAGAAGAGGCAGAAGTACAAGATCATATGTCCCAACTTGCTTACATAACATTAAACCTTATCCTCTCTGAATTTGTCTCCTTGTTTCTAAAGGCTAAATTAAATCACTGCCTAGGGAATTACAGTTCTCTTAATAGCTACTGAGCTGTACTACAAAATTCTCAGCAATATTGCAAAGTATATTAAATACATCTCAAGATTTGTTAGGAAAAGCCACATTCCACTAATTTGGGGGTGTTTATTTATTTGGCTTAAATAAATAGTTGATTCTGCTTTGCCCATAGTTTCCTCTGGGGTTTAGAAAGATCCACATTATAGACTTTTTTTTTTAATGTGAAACCAACCATCTGAAAGGATATTTTTCCTATTTCACAGAACTATGAACAGAACAGAAACTTGTTAATATTCTTTCTGTACTAAAAGAAAACATTTGAAATTAATATTTCATAACTATTTAATAAGTGATTCAGAAACAGAATTTTAGAATTTCAAACATCCAGTGCAAATTTGTGGCACGCTGAATTCAGTATATAATTTGTTATTCCCTCTAGGTAAGATAACAACTAGAAAGAGTTTACAGAGGAAGTGAGAGAAAGATTTATATGTCAGTACATTTTCATACAAACAACCAATGTTTATTATGCCCTATTTTTCTTATTAGGATATGAAAACATCAATAGTACTATGCAAATGTATACACGTGTTAAGTGATATTCTTTTGGATAAAATGATATTCACCAGACTAATTTATCCAAAGAACAAATGTTAATCAATTAATCACATTATATATAGAATAACAACTGGTTTGTTTCAAAATAACAGAGTTGGAAGGAACTTGGAGGTCTTCTAGTCCAACCCCCTGCTCAAGCAGGGGACCCTATACCATTCCAGACAAATGGCTGTACAATGTCTTCTTAAAATAGTCCAGTGTTGGGAATATGATAGAAATAAAAGAATTGCCTATTGGATCCAGCAAAATAGCATACAACATAATAAAACTCACACCTATTTGTTTAGAAGAATCTTTTGGGAATCAAATTCAAAGCATTGCACAACCTGTCTATACATATATTTCCTGTGTTGATTCCATACAATGATTCTGGATTGCCATTATTTTCATCAATTATAGTGTTATGGCTCTGTTAAAAATCATCTTCTGACAACCATTACAATATGAATAAGTATTCAGCAGCTGTGACTCAAAAACTGCTGGAACAGTCAGAAACACTAATTACCAATTGTGTCAAATGCATTTCTTACAAAGCTGAAGGTTTTAAAATCTGAGAAATTGCAAATTCTGATTAGCATTTAAAGAGAATCTTCAAAAGGGCATTTAAAAATATTAATTATTCAATTGGCCTTAACAGCCCATTAGCTGTGCAGATTCTTATCAAAGGAAATTTAAAGAACTTGGTTTTTAACCCAATGAATACTGTCGTACCAATCGGCCGCTTGAAGTTGTATGACCCAAGGAAGAAATCAGATATTAATACAAGATTTAAAAAAATGAGGGAAGAGAAACTCATGTTACATTGATGTGCTAAAAATTTCTGATGCATTAAGATTGCTAGGTTTGCAAAGTGTGTTTGTGTGTGGAGAGAGCCCTCTTTCGTAAAAGTGCCAGGATATTACCTCCACATGGGAATCTGGGTTTCCAGATCTCTTATGAAACAAATGATACTACCTACTACATCTTAAATGGATGGACTCAATCAGGGGTGAAATTCAACCGCTTCGGACCAGCTTGGGTGAACTGGTAGGGACGATTTGAATCAGTTCACTGAACTTGTAAAAACCACCCCTGGCTGGCCCTGCCCACACCCGCCCACTCTCCCGGTCACCACTCACCCCTTCCAGACCCGCCCACTCTCCCGGTCGCCACTCACCCCTTCCAGACGCTCACTCACCCCTTCTGGCTGCTCGCCCCATTCAATGTTAAATGCTGCAGCAGAGAGAATCCGAACTTTTCTCCCTCCATTCTCTCCCTTTAAGGTAGTCCCTGGGAGGGAGGGGGCCAGCGGGGGACCATAAAGGGAGCAGCAGCTCTGCTGTGAATGGAGGGAGAAAAGTTCGGCTTCTCTCTGCCACAGCATTTACTATGAGCCCTTCTAGTGGGCTCATACACACATTTTTTCCTACCGGGTTCCGGCTTAGTGGGGGATCATGTAACTGAGTGGGCATGGCTGTGAGTGACATCGAGTTGACCATGCCCACTCAGTCACAGGACCCCCCCACCAAGCCACGTCCACAGAACTGGTAGGGGGAAAAATTGAATGTCACCACTGGACTCAGTGGTAATGGGAACACCATTGGAAGACCTGAAAAACCAAGTTAGGCTGATCATCATGGAGAAAATTTCTCTACACAGTCACTAAGAGGCAACACCAACTTGATGGCAAATCATCAATCCTTTGTATATTCAGACCATATACTCTGATTTACTATTTAATTCTGTTATTCTGCTGCATAAAAGTTAGGCTGACAAATTGTTGATGGAAGAAGGCCTTTCAATGGTTATGTCTGATCTTGGAGAAGCTCACTTGGTATCCACTGTGGCAACATTTAAACAGAAAAGGACAACAAAAATGATTAGGGGCTGGAGGATGAAATATATGAAGAATGGTTGCAGGCATTGGGTATGTCTAGTCTGGTGAAAAGAAGGACTAGGAGTGACATGATAGTTTTAGTATTTGAAGGGCTGCCGCTGAGAAGGGCAGGGGTCAACCTATTTTCCAAAGCACCAGAAAACAATGTATGGAAACTAATCAAAGAGAGGAGCAAACCAGAACTAAGGAGGAATTTTCTAACAGTGAGAACAATTAACCAGTGGAACAGCCTGCCTTCAGAAGTTGTGGGTTCTTCATCACTGGAAGTTTTTAAGAAGGGACTGGACAGCTACCTATCTGAAATGGTATAAGGTCTTCAACTTGAGCAAGGCATTAGACTAGAAGACCTCCAAAGTCTCTTCCAACTCTGTTATTCTGCTGAAGATTTTCCTACTCAAATACATACACAAATAAGCCAATAAATACTGCTAGGAATTAAGTGAATCAATTTCTTGCTTTGGTGTATGAGTTGAGTTCTATATGTCAGTCCCTTTAAAATGTGCAGTAGCTACAATTAAGAGCTATACCAAGTGGAAACGCTTAATGAGGAATGGTGTGTATTCTCTATGCTGGGGATTACAGGACTCCAGTTTAATTAAGCTTAAATAAATGAAGCTGGTTGTAAGTTTCTGAGCTTTCTCGTTATATGTGCGCTGAATGTTTATACTATAAGCTAGCACTTGGCAGTGTCACTTGAAATTTAGTTTAACAATTTTTGAATTTTTTTTTTAAACCGTAAAGAACAGAGCTGTATACTATCTGCATTCACATAACAGAACGTTGCTAGAACTTTTGTCTCCCTGCCATCACAGTTCAAATTAAATCAACTGCAGCTCATTATTCTATCACTGCTGGAAGTTATTCCTGTTACTTTCTACAGTTTTACTTGGATACTTGAGCACAAATGATTCAGGAGCATAAGGGTGTCTATTACTGTCCTGCTGCTGCAAGTCGTACAAGAGAATATCTTTTTGAAAAGCCAAATCCTTCATTCTCCCTTTGTGTTGTAAAAGAATATAGGATAGCAATTATTCTTTCTTGCAGTTGTGGAGGGAAAGCATGAACTGAAATAGCTGTATGGCCAATACAGAAACAAAGCACTTTGCTTGAGACCTTACATAGTAAAGTAGCTTACCGTTACTAACTTACTGATGCTAAGATCAGTATCAGATCTGAATTCCCCAAAACTCTTTTTTATATCTGAATTTAGATTTGTGAAATGGGCATGCTCGTAAGAAAAGAGGATGCCATGCACTAGAGCTATGCAAAAGATTTCAAATTCAAAGCAGTGGCTTCAAGTTCAAAATAACAATCCTAACTGGTAGAAATGCTTTAATCCAGGCAAAGAGAAATCCTTGGCAGGAGACATTTGACTTTAAAAGAATTTGAAATTTGTGCCCCGCAATTTTCATTTTATGTTTGCTCTGCTCTCCAGCTGAAGACCACCTCCCTACAAAGGATGAGTTCATTTCATTTTTATCCCATGGCCAAAAGAAACATATCAGGAAAAGTCTTGTTTACATCTGTCTTTCCAGCAGTCGGCTTTTTTCTTCAGTTGCTGCACCCTGAAAGTATTTCAGAAGGCCTGCCAGGAAATTTGTTTTTCTTGACAATAAAGTATGTGAGGTTTTTTTTCAAGAAGATTGAAATAAATTACACCTTGAGAATTATGCCACTTCAAATGTCACAGGCAGGTTCTCCTCTGCAGTTACCACTGCAGGGGGTTCAAACCATCCAGTGACACAAATGGACTGAAATGGACTGTTTTCTATTGAACAATAAATTGAGGGAGGTTAAGGTCGGGGGAAGAGGTGAAAAAAAGTGTGTGTGTGTATAAATTATATAGAGAGAGAGGAGCCATAAGTCTAGATCTGTTGGATTGAACAAAGTCCCATCTTAGTCCAAAATTTTGTTTCTCACTTGCAATTGGTGTTTGGAAGCATACATCCTTACTATCGAGGAATATTTAATGACTAACAATTCTTGATACTCGCTATCAAAATTACCCAATTTGAAAATCCTCCAAAATATTGACCATCACCTTGCCTAATGGTAATACATTCCATTAATTGTTGATTTATTTAGTTAGTTTTATAGGCCACTTTAATGGCAAAGTACACTAAACGTTATAAGCTCTGATGTAGCACAAAGACTAAAACAACAAATGCTAATACAGTACAAAAGCAATAGTAATGATCATCTTCAGCTCCATCACACCAAAAAAATATAATATCACTCTCTATAGCATAACAATCACATAACACAATGAAGGAACCTAACAATAATATTTCTGGAAACTTTATGAAATATTTATTTATTATTTGTTTATATTTATTGACCACTCCACTCTAGTGGATCTAGGGGGGGGAATTAAAACAGTTAAAAATATTAAATTAACCAACAACCTAGACAAAAATGATCTAATGAACAAAACCAACAATAATCTACAAATACAAGAAACAAAACAGGAAACATTAAATAAATAATAAACGTAAACTACATCTTAACAGCTGTTTAAAACACTGACATGGATGATGCTGATCTCATTTTTGAGAACAATACTTTTTCAAAGGAGAGAGTCAATAACAGAAGATACCCAGCCCTACAGACCCTGCTAACAGTTTTACAGATATGGAACTCAAAGAGTTCTCTTTGTAGATTGTATATCTGTCTGGATGTCCAAGACCACAGAAAAAGCTAGTTTGGTGCAATGGTTACTTTAGGCATGAAGGCAGATAGATGACTTTAGGCTAGTCATCCATAGCCTAGGAAGGAAGCAGTGGCAAGTCACTTGCCAAGAAAACTTCATGGACCTGTATAGGTAGAGCCAGGAGTCAAGAATGACTTACCCACTTACCCTTTTCCCATATATTTTTTGAAAAACCAATAAAATTTTATTTAAAAAAAAAAGGACTGACTTTGAAGGCATCCCCCCCCCCCAAAGTATGTAATGTAATATTCTGTTACTATAACTTTACAATAAAAACAGTATTAGCTTATGTGTCTTTTATTTCTAAGTTTGGTCTACCTTGGAGGGATGATATCAGTCTTGAAAGCCTGAAGGTGCTTCCCCTTCCCTCCACTTATCTTCATGAGAACTTTAGAAGTCATATCTGAGATGCTTTATCCCATTACATGTTTGCTCAGATTTCTTTTACGTGACTGTTATCTTGGTTGCAACGCTTCCTTCTGTCCCTAGGAGTTATTCCTTCTGCCTATTAAAGATCACAGCTGCTTTCTGAACCCATGTTGACTTACTGGAACTAAACCTGAGTTTGTTTTTCCTGTTCTAAACTCTCACAGCCTCCAGACACACCGGGATTATGTATTGTCCTTTTATCAGTGGTAAACCTTTCTCCAATCAATTGCTTTGGGTGATTCCTTGTCCCAGTACTTTGGCTGAGGGATAAAACAACCCCCTCCCCACTTTTCCTTGTCCCGTATAATTTTTATATAACAAAAATCAGAAAATCATATACTGTCAGTCTTTTGACACTAGGTTTCAAAGCAAAGGAATACATTAGGAATGTCATAGATTGGCAAGGACCACAGTAATGACTGTAACCATCAACTAATTTATACCTAACCTGCTTGAAGTAAAAATAACAAGAACATAAGTTCAGTGCCTGGGTTAACTACATCTCCTAAGTGTTTAGTTAATTCCTAACACCATCTGTTCAGCTGAGATTTCCATGTAGTACCCAATATGTCAAATCACAATTATGTTACTAAGGATGGCAGCCTCCTCATTTGCAAAATAACTTGCTACAGTGTTTGAATGAAATGAAGAGCCAAGGGTGGCTAACTTGGAGCACAACAGCTTGGTGATCTTATGGCCTATACAGAGGCGGAATAAACATGGCTCAGAGTTCTATTGGAACCTAAAGTATCTGTCACCTTCACTGGGAACATGCAAAACAGTCAGCTGGGTTAAGCAAGATATGGAAATGATCTAGCAAAATAAAGGACTCCTTCGTTGAATTTCTGATCATTAAGTTCATGCCAAATGTGCACATAAATGTGCAATATTGGTATGGAACAGGGGTGAAATCCAGCAGGTTCTGACAGATTCTGGAGAACTGGTAGCGGAAATTTTGAGCAGTTCGGAGAACCAGAAAATACCACCTCTGACTGGCCCCAGAGTGGGGTGCGGGAATGGAGATTTTGCAGTATCCTTTCTCTGCCACGCTCACCAAGCCATGCCCTCCAAGCCACACCCACCTAACCGGTAGTAAAAAAAATTGGATTTCCCCACTGGTATGGAGGAGAGGCCCACTTATTAAGCAGAGTAATACAGCACCACAAAGAGAAGATATGAGGTGTAAGGAAAGAGCAACAAACCATGTGTTATTTCATTAGATACTACATCATTTTTACTACCTGAGGCAGATAGCGGTGCATGTGAGATTTTCTGCTTCACAGGAGAAAGATAACTTTAGTCACAGTGCTCCTTAACACGGGCAAGGAAGGAAAAAAGATTGTCCTGTTCGACCTCAG
This sequence comes from Sibynophis collaris, assembly GCA_036250565.1. Classification (NCBI taxonomy): domain Eukaryota; kingdom Metazoa; phylum Chordata; class Lepidosauria; order Squamata; family Sibynophiidae; genus Sibynophis; species Sibynophis collaris. The sequence goes on along the minus strand of JANHFK010002210.1, from coordinate 90,013 downwards.
TCAGGCAAATGTGTTGGAGACAGACCTTCTCACACATCCCAGCGACAAGAAACAATACCAGAAGTGAGTTTGATTGGCAACTACAAAGTTCCATCTGTGCACTGTGTCAGACAGATCACAAGCTACAAGACCTCTGCTCCCTCAAAAAGGAAAGAAGATCAAAACTGTCAAACAGGCAGCATAAGAGGAAAGAGCAAAGAAGTCAACTGACACTGTTAAGAAGTCAGTGGAGAGAAGGTGAGAAGAGGATATAGGTAGGATACCAGATTTCTACCTTCTCTCTCTCACACACACACACTCTCTCTCACTCTCCCTCCCGCCTATTATTTTTGCTCCAAATATTTTAATTACATTTAATGGATAGCATAAAGTACCCATTGGTACAATATAATCACCTGCCAGACTAGTATTATTGCACAAAAGCCTATTTATTTGAACTCTCTGCCACAATCCCTTTGTCAATAATCACGTAAAGCAATTTATGTGGTCATCACTATTTGGTTAAGCTTATTTACGATCTCCCTAATTATTACTATTTTTCAGTGACTGTCATCATTAAGAGAAGTGCTGAGGCTTCTCTCTTCCACACTGTCTATGGAGATTCTCAGTCATCCAGGTCATGGTTGTCCCAAAGGTGTTTTTTTTCAAGAGGCAACTGGACTTTCTTGTTTTTCTCTGAAGATTTTTCACTTCTCATCCAATAAGCTTCTTCAGCTCTAACTGGATAGTGAGAAATGCAAGGATTTATATTCCTTGCAGACATCTGATCATTTACATTCTTTCAGAGAGTCATTCAGACCACCTGGAAGTCTATCTGTGTCCCCAGGGATGACTCAGTAGCAAATGGATGTGGAGCCTTCTTGTAACTGCTCTTAACTTCACTTCCACAGTGCAAACAGTGGTGTTTCTGGGGCCAGTTCAGGGGTGAAATGCTGCAGGCTCTATCGGCTCATGGAAGCCGGTAGCGGTGGGTGGTTCGGAGAACCAGTAGCGACAGCTATGGGAGGCTCCATCTCCCCTGAACTGGGACATTGTCACGCCCTGGTTTTGACCATACGCACATGCGCAGAAGGCTTTATGCATGTGTGGCGCGTGTACATCAGCGAACCGGTAGGAAAGGTAAGTACATTTCACCTCTGGGCCAATTCATATATTTTGTTCATTTGTGTATTTCAATAAAATGACAATTTCACCTCAATACATATGTAAATAGCAACCAGGTAAAAGAAAACGTTTGCAAGCCTGAATCCTAACTCAAAGGAGACAAATAATCTGCTTCCTCCAAGGTTTTCTGGAAAAACCAGAGAACTACCTTCTCAACCTCCTTCCCAAAATGGTAATTGATGGTTTCCAATCTTCCAAGGCCCACCCTAAAGTATTCTCAAAGAAATCAGTGAAGCTCTGAGGTGAAGCTTTAATTCAACTAATGTTTTGTATATAAGCAGGCAGAATTCCACATGATTCATCTGGCATCAACCAGAAAACAAGACCCTCTTATTATAGAACTACCCATCCTCCAAATAATAACTGCATTGACTTCATTAGTGTTAAAATGCTAAAAGATTTCTATTCACTTCATATTCCATTTTTCCAACACATTGAATGTGCCACTGATTACATTAGCTATAATGTAATAACATTTCTAGTACTTAACACTGTATTTAGTGTGCATTTGACATTCTAAATGATTAAACAAACAGGAATACACACTTTTTTTTTTAGCTTTTAAGCCAGTTTTATCTAGTGGTTAAGGCAACAGATTAGAAACCAGGAAAATATAAGTTCTAATACTGCCATAGGCGTGAAAGCTGGCTGGGTATCTTTGGGCCAGTCTCTTTTTCTCAGCCCAACTCATTCCACAGGGTTGTTGTGGGGGAAAAAAGAGGAGAAAGGAGTATTAGATATGTTGACTACCTGGGTTATTTAAAAAAATACAGCCTTTCAAATGTTTGTGTCTTGTGGCCTTCTAGATTGTCTTCTTTTTTTCTTTTGTCCATCAGCAGACTGAAGAGCCTAGCTTTATGTTAATTTCAGCAATTAGCTTCAATCCAGTTCCTTCCAATTTATGCTCAATATAGTCTGTAGTTTATATGCCCCTTCCTATGTTTCTATGGTGAAATTGGAAAAGCACATCATCATGGATTCTATATTATCACTGGCATGTGTTCTTGAAAATAAAGATTTGTTGGAAAAATATTGCAATTGAGAAACCAGTCTTTTTGATGCTGGAAAAAGTAATTTAATGCACTTGTAGGCCTGGGTACACTTTCTGCTATAATCTTTGTCACAGATGCCAAGAACATTACAAAGTTAGCATGTCTTTCTTTTTGTCATATTGTCTCCCTTTCTAACAGTCCGTATCATCCTTTGCCTATTCACATATCTAGTAACCCTATATACATCACTTAATGATACATTTATCACTTAATATAGTTTTCCTACGTTCATTATTTACCTTTCAATGACTGAACATCATAAAGGAAAAAGGCTTTTTCATAGGTACTTACAACTTGATGTAAGTGTACGATAGCATTCATAGCATCACGCAGCTTCCTAAACTAAGGAAGTTTTATTTTGTGGCTCAAGAGAATATAAGTGGATCCAGCCCTTGGGCCTGGAGGGTTAATCAATTAGCAAATGTTTAATTTAAGGAGAGACTAAAGTATCCAGAGAAGAGAAATCAGTGAGACTGGGACAAGTGTGTTTGTGTGCATGTGGGTGCATGCGTGCGGGTGGGAGAGAAAGAGCAAGTGAGTGAGAGAGAGAATATATACATTTTTTTTCTGTTTTAATGACCTGGTAATCCCTTGCATCGGGGTGGAGTTGGGGCGTGACTAAACAGAGCTCGAACACTGACTGGCTGGATGCCCTTCCTGATGCCTAAGCGGAGTTCACAGCAGACAATAACTCATTGCACCCAGAGAAAGAAATATCTGCCGCTACCTAAGATCAAACTCAGCCTCCTGATTGTGAAGAGAGAGCTCCACCTCTAGGCCACCGCGCTGCTCTGTATAGGGCATACAAAATACTGTAGGATATATCATATAAAACATTTCGTATTTGCTTAGTGGCAATTCTAAACTGAACTCCCCTTTAAATACTGTAAAGTCCAAAATTAATTTGTAAGTGAGCATTCCCTGTGTCTGTCGGCTGGATCCCACCAAGTTATTTGTTGTCCCTTTCTTACAATTATTGCTTTTAAAGTCAAAGAAGTATCGTGTAGTGTTAAGTGCTTTCTCTTCAGCAGTGGGGAAAATTCAACTACACCCTCACCACCTGAAGCTCACAGCTTCAGACTGTTACAAAAACCTTTCAGGTTCCTGGAGGGAACTAAAGTACAGTCATAACATCTGTAGAGAAGATATCTAGCCAGCAAGCCTACAAAACTGATGCCTTCTACCAGCAACTTTAAACAAGCTATACAAATTGATTTTTTTTTAAAAAAAACAATTATGTGCCCACTTTTACTTTTATATGAATAAAAAAAACCACACAAAAAACTGCCAGAGTTAATCAATAAGCATCTGAAATGCTATTGTTTTGCAGGTTAGCAAATTCAACAGAAGTGGGAAAGCTGGAAGTTTTGTGAGTTAGATCCTTGCACTGACATTGAGATGCAAATACCAAAGGTTGGTATTTGTGTTACAAAGTCCCAATTAATTTCATCCTCAAGTATGTGGTTTTATTTATACCAAACACCAAAGGAAAGATATATTGTTTAATTCGGGATCCATTTGGGCATGGATGAAATCTATCATTTTTCCTTGCTATAATATTTACAGGTCATATATCTGAAAGCGTTTTTTAAGCTTCATAAAATTTTTCATGCATTTTTGTATATAGTTGTCTGAGTGAATGTGTATCGTGTTGTGTCCTTCATTTTTAATTGGGGAACAGCAGCACAGCATTTGGAGAATGTTAAAAGAGATGATTATACAGTGGTTCACATGTAAGTCAAAGAAATATAAATAATTGGATTGCACGGAAATATTAAATCAAATCTAACTTGCCTTCATTCCAGGTTGTTATTTTGTTCTTTCTTCATTAAAAAAATATTTAATGTAGTTTGCATTCAAAATAATCCCAATGCAAAATAAATTATCAGCCTACATGTTAGTCTTTTGCCCTAAGAGCTTCCTACATTTTCCCTTTATTGGTATTCTCCCTGAGCTGACACCAGATTCCAATGGGTTCTCTTTAATATGCCTGTGGATACCCCTCTCGCCCCGCAGGATGACTAATCCCCTTCCCATGATACATGTCAATGGCTCTTCCCTATCTCATCTTCCCTATCATCTTCCCTATCTCATCTTCCCTATCTTCCCTATCTATGCTGCAATACTAAACACCACCTAAAATATTGCCTTGAGTTCCAGACATTGCATGAGAGGAAGGACATTGATAAACTGGGGTCTGTCCAGTAGAAAGCAACTAAGAGGATAAGGGAACCTGGAAGGGGGAAAAAATATTATGAGGAATAATTGGAAGTGTTGTGGAAGTTCATTGTGGAGAAAAGAAAATTACAGAGACACAACAACTGCCTCTGAGTCCTTTAGGCTACTGTGTAGAAAATGGGGAGAATTGTTCACAGTTGTTCCAGGAGATAGGGCAAGAAACAATGGGCTTAAAATATAAGGAAGTACATTTCAATAGGCTATCAGGGAAAATTCCTAACGCTAAGAGCTGTTCAGAGAGTGGGTGGCGATGATGTTTTTCACTGGATGTGTGAACAGGATTGAATAAACCTGTGTTGAGGACGCTGCAGTAGTCAATTCCTGCACTAGGCATGAGTTAGGCTAGATAATCTACAAAATCCTTTGGAATCCTCATATTCGATGACTGAATGATTCCGGCAGCAGTTCTGATGCCAATCAAGATGGTGTCTATCATGAGGAAGATTCCACTCAAGCTAACATCATAGCCAAAGACTCATGCCATAGAGCATGGCTTTTGGCAGCCGATCACTTTAAATAAAGACGAGGGATGTGTCACTCTCCAAGAATCTGGCATTGCAGAGTAACACAATTTTTAGCTGCTATAGTGCATGTCTGAAAAACAAATCACTGTGAACAGGGTATTATTTTTTTGTCTTTAGGGAAATATACAAAATGACAGGTTAGTCCTTACTCTTATTTTCTTTACAGAGAGCAAGAAATAGATAGGACCCCCTGTGTTGCAAGTTGATATAAAAGAACTTGACAAGTATTTGTTCATTTGCAGCTTTCTTGGTTTTTTTTTTTTTAAAAACCATTAAAATGACTCATTGAAATGTGGCATCACACAGAATCCAGTGTTATTGTCTCCTGCTAGAATCACAATCTGTTCAATTTGATAGACATGTGACTACTTTTCTTCTTGGCTGCCAATCAAGTAATCTTATTCCTACAATGAAAATACTTCATGACATGCCTGTTGTTGTGAAACGAATCTCTCTCTCTCCCTCTCTGTCTGCCTATCTATCTATCTATCTATCTATCTATCTATCTATCTATCTATCTATCTATCTATCATCTATCTATTATCTGTCTATCTGTCTGTCTGTCTGTCTGTCCGTCCGTGCGTCCGTCCGGCCGTCCGT
>JANHFK010002210.1:58746-71110 GCA_036250565.1 Sibynophis collaris | reverse complement strand
TTTTGAACCGACTGTGAACCGCCCTGAGTCCGACAGGAGAAGGGCGGTATAAAAGTCAAATAAAATAAATAAAAAAAATAAAAATAAATTAAGTATTCTAATATAAAACATGCCATAAACTTTCTTAACATAAGCATCCCTATAAATTACATTTCCAATTAAGTCACTAATTCAAGTATTAGCATTTATTACTGAACCATAATAAGAGCAACATTGCAATGTCTGCATTACTTTTCAAAACTACTATAAGCACTCATTTAAATGCAGAGTAACAGGGAAAAGCAGTTCAAATTCATATTGGTGTTCACAGAAACTGAAAATCCTATTTTGATGAGGATCAAATCTATGCAAGTACTTGTACAGTAGTCAAATACTACGATATTGTCAGAAAAAAAATAGCAGAATGTTCAGAAATAGCAAAACATTATATCAGATACTAAAACTGATGAGACTCCTTAAAAAGTCAGCAAAATAGCAATGATCCTTATGTCAGAATTATTATTGGAATGTCATTCTTCAGCAACCAGTTACTATTTTAAAATGTTTATTTTTTAAGAAAAAGGCTCCTGTTGGAAAAGGGATGGAATGAGTAGATTTTACTTCCTTCCTCTGCGTGAAAGCAAATTAAATTGTTGACAGATGATTTTGCTGACTGGCCGTGATTATTCCAAACTCCCAAATTCAATCACATTTGAAAATTTGCTGTAATTAAATCAGCAGTCCCTTTTTGTGAGCCCTGATTGTACTAAGTGAATTCTCAGATAGCACATCAGACAATCCAATTAATAGTTAACATAAAAGAGATAGTAGCTTCTCTGTATTTGTCTTTGAATGTGGGTTGGACATAATGAGGATCCAGAATTTCTGACAGTCTGTGCTGCCACCTAGCCAAGACCGTACCCCTGAATTTACAGTCAATCTGTGCTGAAAAGACTTGTTCTAAACTTATCCCCCTTGGACCCCGTTTTCCTAGAATAAAACTCAAATTAAAAGCACAGACGGTGAGTCTCATACGAACTAGAAAGGTGGCCCTCAAAAGAAACAGACTTCAAGCAAACTGAACCAATATCAGACATCGTTTGTACTTACGATAAAAGACATATTCTGTGTAGCTGGACCACACTTTATCATCAGTGTACTGATTGACAAAAGAAGCCGTCACAGAGGAATTGCAGGCTACCATGTGGAATCCACATTCTGACAACATATCAAAAGCCCGTTCCAGGTGCCTGAACTTCAGGTAGAACCTAGAAGTGTATCTATCAGGAGCTCGGTCTGGGTCTCTGCTTTCATTCAAACTTTCTCCAAAAACTTCTTTGACTAGAGCAATCCTGCCACAAACCAAAATCCTCGGGACTCTTCTGAATTTGGCATCTGCTTGGGTCTCCCTGCCCATGGGGCATGAACCTCTGTAGCCAATGGTAATGAAGCCCCACTTTCTATCCGAGGCCATGAGAGACGAAGGGGCGCATATTCTTGTGTCACTGCTTTGGGAAACCTCCTCATAGTCACTATGGCAATAATCATCAGGGCTTTGCTTGATCTCATCTGGCGTCAGGAGTTTGACCAAATCTGGAAGCTGAAAGTACTCGGCTTCCCTCTTGAGCCTTCCTCGCTCTGGAAAATGGTCGGGCAGGACCACCTGCTTGTCCCTGAGATAGTCCAGAATGTAACGGAATAGGAAGCCATCTCGATCGATGAAAATCCTTCCTTTGGAATCTTTGGCCAGGTCATTGGCGGTCTCTTTTTTGGAGGTGAACATTTTCCAAAGCAGGGAGTGAGGAAGGCCTGTTAACGTGGAGAGGCGCGTGAAGTAAACCTGGCCCCCCACATTCAGTTCTATCACCTCTGGGAAGGGATGTGCAGCAGTTGCTTGTTCTCTAGGAGGGAGGTAAGTTCTGCAGTTTCCACTCAAGGCCATGGTACTTTCAAACCAACCAACCAAATGTTATGGCAGAGCTCCCACTGACACCCAAGGATTCAACAAGGCGCCGAGATACGTTCCCTCGAGGATCTCCTAACATTTAAGGAGCCTGGGATCTGTGGGATGGTAGGGAGGGAATAATGGAAAGGAAGATGTGGAATTGGGTTTGTTTTTTTTCCCAGTTTTTCTAGAAAGGATGATCATAAAAACTGGTGGATGAAGAAAGCTCAGGTCACAAGATGCAATCAAATAATCTTCCACTAAAGCCCAAAACAGTATGATCAACCCACGATCCCTGTTATTCACAAGCCTGTTGAATAAGAAGAAAAATAGAAAAGCATTATCCCCCTATGCATGGAGAAAAAGATTGAAAGAACAAAAAAGCATTTGAGTTACGAAAGCTCCACAAGTCACCCCTTTAAGGGAACAATTTGCTTATTGCATCCTTTTCTTTTCTTTTCTTTTTTTGTTCCTTTGGATTTCTTTGCCTGTCAGAAAAGGCATTAACTCATCCCTGCACATTTCATGTTGCCCACGATTCTCATTTAAAGGAGATGAGAATCTCCTTACCTTGGTTACGCTGCTGCATGCAGTTCTTCTGAGAGGAAGCAACAACATTTTCTAAGCAGCTCCAGAAGCAACATCGTGGTTGTGGTAGGTTGAAACTAGAGAAGCAGCAAATCCAAACAGGGAAAGGCTCAGAGAAGAGAAGCTGAGTCCATTTGGCAAGATCCAGGCAGAAGTTAAGAGTTAAACCCACACATGCAAAAGTTAACCAGGAATAGGCACTGAAGAGAAATAGAGCCGTGTAGCAAGAGACGAGGCAGAACAGGCAAAACAACGTAAATCCCAAAGTCAGGATCCTTTAGGAGGGGGAGAGAATTTGGTTTTGATGACTTGCAGAAAGCCCAGATGCTGAGGACACCCCAGGCATCTTCTCAGGGGCACCATCCCAGAGCGGTCCCTTTCTCCATCATTCTCCACAGAGAGCCTCTCATGTCCTCAGCCCAGGCTGAGAGTACAAACCTTGCAGCAGGTTTGAAAGGCTGCCCAGGGAAGCTGCTCCTGGTGCTTTCACTACCTAAACTGCAGCTCTGGTTGCTGAGCTGGGTGGTTCCACAGTTCCCAGTGCAGTTCAGATGCTGTTGTTTCAGCGGTGCAGGGAAGAAACCATCCAGGGAAATTGCTATTACATCATCTTAAAGGAATATAGGCTTTGAGAAAGCAGACCTGGAGTGGGTGGGACTCATTCGTTCGGTTCTCCCTTCTTCGTTGTTGTTTTTTTTTTAACCGGCTGCAGAAGGAGAAGCACAGCAGCAGGAGACACTGCCTCAGACAGCTCTCCCTCAACAAACAGCGATTTCCCAGGAAAGCTTACACCGCTCGATCTGCTGGATGAAAAAGCTCCAACTCCGCATCTTGTCTCTGGCGGCGGCAGCAGCAGCAGCAGCAGCAGTCGCTGGCTGTGGCCATTCATTTAACTTTCGTCCTTGTCCTAAAGCCAGACTTTGTTTCAGTAACTTGCTAAATGCCGCCTATCTAACAAGTTTGCTATTGTCCTTAAGAGCAATGCAGAATCAACTGAGCTAAGGTGAAGACGAGTTTTGTTTTGCAGAAACACACACACACACACACACATACACACCCCACACAAACAGAGCAGAGAGAGGGAATGCTAGTCTTTACAGATAGAATCGACCCTGTGATCTGTCAAAGCAATATAGGATGGAGGAAAAAGCTTTTTTTAAAAAAGTTTTAAAAAAGAGTCATTTTATTGTGAAGTCAAAAAAGGAGCCAAATTATGCCTTTGCAGTAAAATATCCCATTCATGTTTACTGCAAAGAAACTTATACACAGCCCAATTTTACCCAGGACTACAGTAAATCTGGTTGAGTTCAGGGAGGCTTACGCCCAGGAAAGAGCATTGAGAACTGAGTAATATAAAAACAGTTAATTAGTGCTACTACTCAACCCACACTTTTCACTCCAGGCACAAATAACCAGACTCAAATGATCTGACTTCAGACACATTATGCAAAACCCCAGCTCTCTGGAGAAGACTCCAACGCTGGGAAAGATGAAAGGCAGGAGACAGAGGACCAGGTTGGGGACTCTGATGGCATATAATCAATCAGGGCAATTTAACAGATGGAGAAAAATCCAGCAATAACAATAATCTGCAGCATCTCATATGATGCCTTGTTCCAGGATAACATCACTGATACATGCATTATAGGTGATAAAGTTGCAAGGATTAAATGAAGCTGCTGGTTAATAGTTTCATGGCTCCTTTACAGGAATAATCGGGATTAACTAAGACAGCTTCCCCCCCTTCACAAGCACTCTTGATGAGCTATGACTGTTATCCTCATGATCTCCACACAATTGGGCTGGGCATAAGGGAAAAGATGAGCTAAGGTTTCCTTAGGAGTTTGTCATTTTAAACTCTTCATTGCACAGTGTCAAGTGCAATCATATTTAATTGCTACTCAGAGGATTTTTATAGGCATTGTAGAACGGAGGGAGGGAGGAAGAGAACTAGCAATAGTTCCAATTCAATGTATTTTTAAATTTCCAGCCTGGAATCCAGGAACGTTGGCTCAGATTTCATGTTTGCGCTGTCTCAACAGAATCCTTGGAGTTAAAAATGTTTAAATAGCTGACCTACTGAATGTAGATAATATTTATATCTTTGTATTTATTTTATTTCATTTTCATTTTTCATTTCATTTATTCGATTTCTAGACCGCCCCTCTCCCTTGCGGGACTCGGGGCGGTTTACAGTAAATTTAAAAAACAGAGAGTACAAAATATAAAAGCATATTAAAAACGAATTAAATAAACTGTAAAACCCCTTAAAAAACCCCATTTAAAATCCCTAATAATTACCTATTAAAATCCCCATAATTCTATCCCAAGCGAAGTGGATCCGAGAGATTTCTTGTAATATTAGCCGAGGCCTGCCGATCGAAATAGATGGGCTTTCTTAGCTAGACTGCCATACACCAAAAAGTACATAATATACTTTTCATTTTGGTAAACGTATAAAATAATAAACTTAGGTCGCATTTAATTCAGGTCCTATTTTAGCTTAAATAGCTGTGATCTGGACAATTGTGCTCCAATAAATAAAAAGGTAGATAAACCAAGTTGTCGGCAGTCTTCTTTTGCGTGTTTATAGTACCACCTAATGGCTTTAAAAAGTATTGCAGTGATTTAAAAGTTTTATTTCACTGTGTTACAAATATGACTACAATAATATGTTAATTTAGTCTGTTGGATTTTGAATATATAATAGACAAAAAACCAGTCTTTTATGTGAATGGGGGGGGGGGATACCAAAGAGACTTAAATAGTGTTTTGTTCATTAATTTTCTCAGAGTAATTGCTAATTTTTCTGAGAAAATTGCTAAAGACTGACTTGCAAAAATATATTTTAGGGATCTTGTTTTTCTATAAAACAAGTGTAAAGATCTCCTAAGTATTGTGGTGTGTGTTTTATGCTATCTTGAATTCACTTTATTGGTAAATTCACTTCATTTTATTTATTATTTATTATTATTTGTTTCTAGTATCAAGAAACTTCTTTTCTGGGTATTTTTATTATGGTTAGCCATACAGTCAATTGAAAGTTTAGGCTGCATCTGGCATTTTTATCCTACCTATCAAGCCCTTCCCAAGGACTTAGAAGAAGCAGCCATTGGGTTTTGATGGTGTTAGAGGTATTGTTGCAGAATATAACTTGTTCTAAGTAAAACTGCCTTTTGCAATTGACTGACAGTGATTTTGTCAATGCCGATGGTGCTCATGATGTTTTGGGATTGCACCCAAGGCACCTATTATTATTGTCTTTGTTTCCTTTTGCCACAGTCACTCTATTACCAGTATTTGCAGGTCTTAGTATTTTTCCTATTCTCTCCCGTTCTTTCTCTTCTATCCTGCTGACTCTAGCTACTACCACATTCATTATTCATACCTTTTCTTTTTTACTTACTAACAATGTATTACTATTACTATTGTTTGTCGCACAGTCAGCCAAATTTTTACACTGGATTTGGCATTTTATCCTGCTGCTGAATCCTTCTCAGGGAGCTGGGATAAGCAGATGTTATTTGATGGTATAAAAGTGTTGTTGCAAGATGGAAGCTGTTCCAAGTAAAGCTCCTTTTTCAAATTGACAGGTGGTGATTTTGTCAATGCCGATGGTGTTCAAGTGGTGTTCTAAATGTTTTGAGGTTGTATCTAAGGCACCTATCACTATTGGAACCATCTTTGCTTTCTTTTGACAATGTCATTTTACTTCTATTTGTAGGCCTTTGTATTTTGTGATTGTCTCCAGTTCCTTCTCTTCTATTCTGCTATCTCTGTATACTACAAAAGCCATTAACCAGACTTTTTTTGTCTTTCTTGTTGACAATTGTTAAGGTTAAGGTGTTACATGGAAGATTCCTGTCTGTCTGAATTCTAAGATCCCAATAGCTACTTCATTTTGTTTTTTTAATTATGGTGTCTATTTTATGGTCCCACCAGTTCTTGTTTGTAGACAAATGGTATTTCTTGCAGATGCACCATTGTTGCTACTTTGTCATGCCGCTGTTTGTAGTTCATCTGTGTAGATATCCATCATTCAAATACAATATAAGGTACATGCCTATATTTTTCTTACTGACTGTTTAACCCCTAATACTACTGCGAAAGAGTTTTTCATTTGTTTTTACAGTAGTGCTTCTCAACCTTGGCAACTTTAGGATGCGTTGACTTCAACTCCCAAAACTCCGCAGCTAGTACTCGTGCTGGCTAGGGAATTTTGGGAGTTGAAGTCCACACATCTTAGAGTTGCCAAGATTGAGAAAAACTGCTTTACAGTGAATCCAACAGCTAATACTTCCCCAATAGTTTGTGATGTATTCAGTACAACTCATTATTTTAAAATGAGCTAACTGGATTTTTGCAGAAGTAGCCAAAGTGGCATACAATACAGAAGCATTGCTCTTAAAAGGAGAATAATCAGAGAATCAATACAGACTTAACGCAGAAACAAAACTTCTTTAAAAACAGAAGCAAGGAAAAGTAAAGATACGTTTTTTAAAAGTGTTTTAATGTAAACAGCTAGTAATCAGAAAACTGTTTATTTGTCATTTTAAATTGTATAAGGAATAATAGGCTAGAAATCTTTAGATCAAATTATTATAATTTAAGTAGATGCATGAATAGAAAAAAAAGGACACATTCTATTTCCATGTATGTATTCCTAGACTGATGCTGAAATAATGGGGCTAGAATGAAAACCAGATAATAACTGGTATCTATGACAAGATCTAATCTTTTTCCAATTCATTCAGCTCCTTCCAGATGCCTTGAATCAAGCAACTACCAGAATTCCAGAGGACCAAGTTGATTAGGGATTCCTGGAATTGTTTTCCCAATATATTTGGAGATCAGCAGGTTTGAAGACCCATGCTGACATCTATTCCCAATCATAGAGCTGATTGAATGGTCGTTCACTTCAACTGTGTCACAGAATTATTATTTTGAGGAGAAAATTAAGAGACGATTAACAGAGGGAATGAATCAAGATCATTTGAAGTGTTAGTATTGTTTTACAATATCTTGGTAAGACCACATTTGGAATATTGCAGTTTTGGTCACCACAATATAAAAAGTTGTTGAGATTCTGTAAAGAGTACAGAGAAGAACAACAAAGATAATTTGGGGACTGGAAGCTAAAACATCAAAACATTGCAGGAATTGGGTATTCATAGTCTAATGAAATGAAGGACTAGGGATAACATGATAGTAGTCTTCCGAGGGACTGCCATGAAGAAGATAGGGTCAACCTATTCTCCAAAGTATCTGAAGGCAAGACAAGAAGCAATGGATGGAAACTAATCAAGAAGAGATCCAACCTAGAAATAAGGAGAAATTGCCTGACACAGCAATCAATCATTGGAACAGTTTGCCTTCAGAAGTTGTGGGTGCTCCATCACTAGAGGATTTTAAGAAGAGATTGGACAGCCATATGTCTGAAATGGTGTAGGGTCTTCTGCTTGAGCAGCGGGTTGGATTTGAAGAATTCCAAGGTCCCTTCCAACTCTGTTATTCTAGTCTGGTCTGGTCTGGTCTGGTCTGGTCTGGTCTGGTCTATAAAGGTAGTCCTCTACTAATTACCAGTCACTTAACTAACCCACAGCTACTTACAACTCATTTTCAGAATTATAACAGATGCAAACAAGCCCTTGGTCACATGATTGCATTTGATAGTCAGATGGCCTTTACAGCCATTGACAATCCCTGCAGTTAGATGACATTGATTTACTTTTTTTTTGGTGCTAATTTCCAGTTTTTACTTTTAGTTTCCAGCAAAAAACTACCTTTGGGAATATATTCACTTAATGAGTGAATAACAGTTGTAACATTGAAGGTGGTCATGTAACGCCCTGGCATATGACTGCAATGACTTACAACCATAATTCCAGGCTTTACTACAGTTGTAAGTCAAAGACTACCTGTATGCTGTTTGATTGGTGTGTATGTACCGGTATTAAGAATAAACAATGGAAGTTTTATATCTTCACCAAAAAAATAACATTAAAACGTTTAAAGTCTCAATTTAAATTTTGAGACTTTATAATTAGGATAAAAATAGAACTGTTGTCATAAACCACAATCCTGACCCCAATAATTGTATCCCAAGTACTGATATAATCAGTTTTGTTCCCTCGCATAGATTGCAGCATGAGAAAAAAGTAATGCACAGAATAATTATCTCAGAAGACAGGTTACATTTTCCACATATTATGAATGGGTGACAGATTTGACATCCAACTGCATTCATCCTGGCAGCCTCATAAGAATAAGCCATTCTTTTCCAGTGTCTTCTGATTCTTTCTTGTAAATACCTCTTACAATCACCCCCCATTCTTTTGGCAACCAAAACCTTGGGAACACACATTTACCAATACAGTCACTTATATATCCTTCATAAAATTAGGAAGAATAAGCTTCTGATTTGATGGACCAAAGCTTTTCAGAGCTCTAGAAGTAATAACTGTAAATGATTCTAATAAATAATAATCAGCAATGGCCTGAACAGGCAATGAAAATTAATAGGGAGCCACAAAGGCTGAACAAGCATGATTTATCTAAGGCATTTATAGTCTTGCTTGTCTAGTGCATAAATCAGCTTGCAAATCAGTGTAGGATTAGGAATGTTTTAAAAAACTCTCATCTTTTGGATTGGACTTTCTGGAGAACTCTAAAACATTCAATTCACTCTCTAGACTAAGCCATGTGTGTTTGGAACATACATACAATGCATACATACAGACATTTATATCGAAATTATATGCTACCCCCGCTCGTTATTCAAAGTCATCCCTATACATTGCTACAAGAACCAACTGCTATCTTTCAACTGTCTGACTAGTGCACCCAAAACAAGAAAACACTCTCAGGAGCTTTGAATTTCCAAAAGTAAAGCTTTGTTGGATACACCATTTTGGTACTGAATAATCAAAACCAGCTCTGGTTTTCCATCACAAATGCTTGCTTCATTAAACAATAGCTTCTCTTTCTCCCCCTAGGTGATCACATTGTCCAATTATGAGAAGTCCTTTTGTTATGGGAACAGTCCATCTGTTTCTCAACCACCTGCAGTGATGACCTTGATGGTTGCCAGGCTCTCACGGACAACACACATATTCTCAGCATTCTATTTTACCCTACCCTCTCCCCAGTTCATTGGCAAGTTGAAAAGTGTTAAGGTTTGAAAGAAGCAAAGTGGTTAAATCTTGACATTATCGTAGTTAATGCATCAGATAGTACCATGTGTTCTGATCCTGCCGTAGGTTCCACACTAACTGGGTGATCTTGGCCCAATCATTCTCTCCCAGCCCTGGGTAAAAGTCAATGGCAAGTTCTTGCCAAGAAAACTGCATGGACTTGTACAGGCATTGATTGGTTCAGAGTCATGCATGTCTTGAAGGTACACAAACAGAAAAGTACACTCTCTGCATCTATCAGAAACCACACAGCAGAATGAAGATTAACTTAATCTTCAAAATCCCATTGAAAGCAGTTTTATGTAGTGTAAGCAAAGGACTATAATTTGGTGGTAGAATATCTACTTTACATGCTGGATGTTCAATTCATAGTATCTAGCTTGAACTGGACAAATTCCAGCCTGAAACTCAGGAGAGCTGCTATTAGTCTTATTGATAGATCCAACTATAAAATGCAACACTTTATTTTACTGATTACATTTGTAAGATTCCAAACCAATCAAAAATAGCTAATGGTGTCCTAGGGATTATCCAGCCTATGTTTCATCCAGAAAAAATCAAATGTAACAGAAAGCCATGATGTCTCATTAACTCTAAGCCATGTAAAAAAAACCAAAAAAACGATTTGTTGCAATGGATTTTAATGAAAAGTTGCTTGAAAGTGCATATTTTACTCACTTTGTTTTCAAAGTGATTCTAGATCTTTTTCTAGTTCTAAAACATCGGAATATAAGAGGGTGTTATTGCTGGATTGGACACCTGTCCCATCTAACACAGCAGTTTGTTTTCAGAGTGTTCATCCAATGGCCCAAGAAAGTCTCCCAATGGATAGATGTCCCAGCAGTGGTGGGATTCAAATTTTTTTACTACCGGTTCTGTGGGCATGGCTTGGGGGGCCTGGCATGGCTTAGTAGGCATGGCAGGAAGATAATATAAAATATCCATTTCCACCCCACTCCAGGGGAAAGTTACTGCAAAATCCCCATTTCCTCCCAATCAGCTAGGACTCGGGAGGCAGAGAATAGATGGGGGCGGGACCAGTCAGAGGTGGTATTTACCAGTTCTCCGAACAACTCAAAATTTCTGCTACTAGTTCTCCAGAACTGGTCAGAACCTGCTGAATGCCACCTCTGTGTCCCAGGCACTCATACTACCAACAAGACTAATAACCATTGATCCCCATGTCTTCCATGAATTGGTTCAACCCTATTTTGAATCTAGCTATGCTGATTGTCAGCACTAGATCTCTATCTAGTGAATTCTAATTTTAATTACACATTGTATGAAAAAAAAATTGTTTTTGTCTGTCCTGATTGTTTCAACATTCAATTTCATTGGGTAACCCTTGGTTCTAGGATTTTGTACACATTATCATGCATAATTTTGCCCAATCCAATCTTCTAATTCATTCTGACAGAGCTTTGGAAATAGAGAACTCAGACCATCTAACAAGAACCTCTATGAAGTTTGGATGTACATGGATAAAGTGATATGACTTATAAGAGGTGATACATGTTCTTAGATGTTGCAGTGCATATAAATGGAAAATCCTAAGAATTGTCAGGAAATAAAAGAGGTCAAACAACAACTTTATAATTGTATCCATAATGGTTTTGAAATCATTTATATTCAACAACAAAAATAGAAATCAATATGTAAGTCCAGTAACAGAGTTGGAAATTTTAAAAAATGAAAGTTTTATTTTCATATGGCAGTTTTAATTCATACTAAGAAAATCTAGTGTATCCATTTAATAAGTTAAGTCAGTATTTTATCTTTCTGTTTAAAATATGTAACAAATACAGTAGCATTCCTCTGAATGTTTATTATCAATATTGGAGTTATATTCATTTTATCAACATTTATTCTTCTCCATAAACGCATCAGGCTTGTTACCCATCAATTTATATCACTATTGATGCAAGGTAAATCATTTCAAATGTTTACCTTTACAAAATGAAAAATTCAAGGAATTCAAACAATATATAATGCCTCATTTTTTAACAAACAGATCCCATAGTAAGAACATTAAACATTCCAATTATATAAATGGTAATCTGATAATAGACAAAAATCTTGTGCTACAGTTATACTGTACATTTGGTAAAAAAATATAATTGTCAATAAGCCATGAAATATCATCAGCATAATAAAACAATTTGTGTTACACTCTGGCCATCTTAGTAACAAGAATACCTTTGTATTGTTTAATGAAACAGGAGAATGATTCCAAAGTCAAATTAAATATAAAAAGAGAAAGTAGAGATTGTTTTACAAGTTCCATGCAATATCCTGTTCAGCAAAGAAATAATGCCATTTCTGACAAATCTAGTAATGGGTTAGAATATTTTTCTTATAGAGAACAATATTTAGCAACATTCGCCCTAAAAATTTAAGCTGAGCCATATCAATGGCCTTCTCAGCATCCAATGAAATATCCATCACGAAATCTAATTTATCTGATTTGACACCAACTATGTTCATTAATCATCTCACATTATCCAAACCTGATGCCCTTTCTTAAGACTGCGTAACATAAACGATTGAAGGTAATATTCAGACTGATATCTTGAGTGCAAAATCATACCAAGAGCCTTGGTAGTACAGCGGTCTAAAGCACCCTGTTATTAACACCAGATGCCTGCAATTATTGCAGGTT
>JANHFK010002207.1:122949-136069 GCA_036250565.1 Sibynophis collaris | reverse complement strand
GTGGATTAAGGAACAACAATAATAATAAATTCATAATTGTTACATATGTATTAAATGTAATACTTTAATATTATTTAATAATGTTTTAAATTTAAGAATTAAAATACTAATACTATTGTCAAGGTTGAGAAAGTGGACTGTCCAAGTTCACCCAAGAATCCTGATTTGTTTCGGACAAGCTGTTTCACAGCAGCAGCCTAGATCTGGAGTTGAGGTTCAACAAAAGCAATTAATATAATTGTACATGAAAAATATACAAATGCTGCGAGATGTTGATATGCCATTATGACAATCCATCGTGCCATTTGCATTACTGAATGCTAGGAAAATTATAATCCTTCATAATCAATTCACAAATTAAAATTGGGGGGAGAAAGACACAGAAAGCAACCTGCAAAAGCAATCTGATGACAAAATACTCTTAGCAAAAAAAAACCTCCTCTTCAAGAACTCCAGCACAAGAGTATCTGCACACCAATCAAATCTCAGTATATGCTGCTAATAAGCATCTTCCAAAATCAAATCTTCATTTTTGTGTGTGCATCTGATCCCTTTCTGTTTCTGCTACCATGCCCCTTCCATATTTTCACAGGCCGGTTTGCACTTTGTAGGCATCTGAATACAGGTAGGTCTTCGACTTACGACCACAATCGAGTCCAACATTTCTATTGTTAAGTGAGACATTTGTTAAGTGAATTTTGCCCCATTTTACGAACTTTCGTGCCGTAGTTGTTAAGTACATCACTCTAGTTGTTAAGTTAGTAACACGGTTGTTAAGTGAATCTGGCCTCCCCGTTGACTTTGCTTGTCAGAAGGTTGCAAAAAGTGATCACATGAACCCAGGACATTGCAGTTGACATAAATATGAGTCAGTTGCCAAGCATCTGAATTTTGATCATGAGACCATGGGGCCCTGCAATGGTCGTAAGTGTGAAACATGGTCATGAGTCACTTTTTTCAATTCCGTTGTAACTGCATATAGTCACTAACCGAACTGTTGTAAGTCGGTGACTACCAGTATAGAAAACTAAAGTGGATTTTGGTATCATATTTCCATCAAACCTACCTATAGCTAGGTAAATCCTGAAAATAGCTGGATTTATTTGGGAATAAATAAGCATAGATTCAGGTTGCTGGTTGTTGAAATTATACACTATATTATTTCAATTATACACGATTTTATAAACCTATACAAATTTATCACTGAAGGTGAGTTTAACAGAGCTCCTTGTGAACACAAGATTCCCTGTCTGATTGTAAGCAATTTCTCTGTTCCCATCACAGATGTGTATGACCCTGTGCACAGGGCTGGGTTCCACTTACCTTCGCTACCAGTTCGCAAGAGGAGCGTGTGTGCATGCGTGCTTGCTTTGCTCGCATGTGGCACTTCTGCACATGCAACCCACCACTGACCGTGCATGATTTGCAGGCAGTACATGAGCTGAAGTGGCCAAACAAGTTCATTAGTGTTCTGACCCGGCTCCCAAACATGACAAATCAATGATTCCTTTATTAGGAGTGCCAACAGCCTCAGCAAAAAGTCTCTCTCATACGCAGCAGGCTAATAAGTCTGTCCATCAGGGAGATGAATAGTTGTCTGCCACACCTATTCATCTCTGCCCCTTGCCTTTTCTCCCCAGAGCTAGGGTGGGGCTTTGCTAGCACCGGTGGCTCTTCCATCCCAAGGATTGGCCCATACATTTCCACTGCTCTCCTCTCCTCTGCTTTCTGCACATCCAGCAGGCCAGGCACTGGACCCAGCTGTTCCTCCACTTCCTCATCAGCCACTTCCAGACCTGGGGGTTGACTCTCCATCTGGGCTGATGGACGGCTCAGGCTCCACCTCTATCTCTATCTCTGACAGCTCCATTCCCTCTTCCCGCTTGGAGCTTTCAGGTTGTCTTGATGCTGGCCCTGAATTCCTCATCTGACCCTGCCTCCTCATCTGATTTGGCTGCTGGAAGGCCACAACAATTAGCTATATGAGCCGCCTTCTGCTTACACAACCCTTGAATAAAGTGTTGTTAACACTAAATCAAAAGTTACTTATAATATAGATTATTTAGATTTGCTTTCCCCTAACCCGGGACATCTTCCAATTATATGGACTACATCTTCCAGAATTCCACAACCAGCAGGACCATGACTGAGAATTACCTGGGTTGAAATTCACATTTAGTGAGCATTCAGATTGGGGATGGCTGATTTCAATTATCACCAATGATCTATTTTGAAATTATGATCGCAAGGCAGGAAAGTCGAGTAAAAAATATAGGAGCTAAGCCTTCATTTTTCTGAAAATCCTCCTCTGCATCATTTGAACCAGGAAGAATCTATGGCCACTCAGAATAATCAACCCACAACCTAAAAAATAAACACTATAGAGAGCCAACGAATACTGTTTATTTTACTACGAGATTGTTTTTAAAATGGAAGTATCATTTTATATTAAACTCCTTATTACAATATTTTTGCATGAGGGGTAATGGTTCTTATTAATTCATTTGGAGTCTAACAGGAAAGAGGGGAACATTCTTGTAAAGAATTCTTGATTTTTAATGAGAAAAAAAAACCCACATAAAGTACAATGTTCTATTTTACCAGTGATTGTTATAAAATGATCCCTGTTGGCTGATTGTACCCAGAAGTTGGCTTCATTTTCTTTATAAGAGAAAGGATTTTGAAAGCTGTATACCTCAATGGGTTATATCAAATGTAAAATCAACATTTGGTTCTTGGCTACATTATTCATTGATTTTTATTTTTTAAAAAACTATCTGCTTTTTCATTCTCTAGGCCAGGAGCATGCTGTTGCATTCTGATAGCTGAAAACAAGTTGTATCTCATGTGATATAACATGTCTGAAAGAGTAAGGGAAAAATCAATTAAAGCAAATACCTACTGCTTTCACTCCCGATAGCAAAAATATCAAATGATCTCAGCTGTGAAAATAGAGAACTGAATTGCAACTGGTCATGTTATCTGCGTAATGCAGCTACTCCTTTATTTTTATTTTTTTTTAAAGACACTGAAGGACTATAACATTTATGAATCCTCTGCCTGGAGGGAGGTTTTCCAATATGTGTTTCAATAAAAGCAATCCAACAACTCTCCGATAATGATCTCTAAAATAATTAATTAAACGAATAAATAAAATGTACAAGATAACAGAGTTAGAAGGAACCTTAGAGGTTTTCTAGTCCAAACCCCTCCTCAGGTAGGAAATCCTACACCATTGCAGACAAATGGTTGTCCAATTTCTTCTTAAAAACCTCCTGGAGCACCCACAAATTCTGGAGGCAAGTCATTCCACTGATTAATTGTTCCATCTGTCAGGAAACTCCTCCTTAGTTCTAGGTTAGTTCTCTCCTTTGTTTAGTTTGAAGCAAGTAAATGGAGTAGGAAGGGGATAGTTCAAATTGGTTTGAGGTGTGTACACAGAGGTACAACTCAATCACAGGCTCTTGGATGTCTTGGTGGTGCAATTCCCTGAAGTCCAAATCAAGTTGGCCAAGCTGGATGAGCATTTCTGAGCTTCCAACCCAACATATTAGGAGGCCATTAATATACAGAATGAAAAGGCTTGGTTCAGAGATCTCCCTAAACATAGTTCTCTTAAATATATTGTCTAAATTCACATAACCTTCTAAGCTAACATCTGAATTCGTGTAAGCCGTACTGAGCTTTGTTTGATTGGATTGGCAATTTAGTCATTCTGGTCAGAATCATGGCAAAAACCTTGCATTGCACTGATTTGAAAAGTTGGCAGTTGTCACAGATTGTGGATGTGGGTTCTCCGGATTGAATAGACAAAATCATAGTACACAAGAACTGGCTTGTGAACCAGTTCAACGTTTTTCTTGATTCATTAACATTGCACGATAGAAATGCTTCAGTTTCTCTAACAAAATGACTTCCACATCTAGAAACTAAGTAAGCAAAATATAATGAAAACATATAAGCAAATAGATCTTCAGATTTCCTTTTTCCTAGTGTCTGGAATAAAAAGTTTAGAATGTAGTAAAAGCCAGAAATGAATTGTTGCCATTCAACGATTTCCCTGCCTACAAACATTTCTATTACCAACAGTTGTCTACCCAACTATTTCTAAATAGGTATAGCAAAAACAGATTTTGCTATATCATCCATAATTTTTATTTCAATAATAATGATACCACTGCTTATTGGTTGGATAAGGAGAAAGTTGTTCTGTGTGAAATAAAAACATATTGTTGTATGAGACCTTGGAGTTAAAAGTTGATGAAAACATTACATATTCTTACCATGATTGTTTCGGTTAATTAATTTTAAAAAGTAGAATAGAGGTATAATCCCTTAATCAGATTTAAATACTGCAATGCGTACTAAAAAGCCTAGGAATAACAAGAATAGTAAGAAAAATTGAAACAAGCAATAATACATTTCAGTAATTTTTACAAATAGATCAACCTTATTAATATTGAATTATTAATCGCCGAATGTAAGGAGCAAGGATGTTGAAGTCTACTGCATACAACATAACATTTTTGGTATGGATACCAAAAGTGTCTGAACTCTGCATGTAAACACAGAAATACTTTGTTCATGGCTGTGGAACAGAAAAATATACCTTGCAACTTATGTGGTTTTGGTCTACTTAGGTGATTTCAAACAGAGCAAAGATTTGTAAATATTTTGAGCCAAGTTTAAAGGCCCCAGGCTAGAAAGCAAGAGTGGGTGAGTTCTAGACTCATCTAAGCCATGAAAGACACCTGGGTTACTTTGGGCTAGTCACTCTCTCTCAGCGCAATCCTCCTCATAGGGAGGTTGTTACTGTGGTAAAAATAAGAGGAGGAAGGTGTGTTGGATATGTTTGCTGCCTTGAGTTATTTGTAAAAATAATAAAGCTGAGAAATGATGGATGGATGGATGGATGGTGGGTGGACGGACAGACAGACAGACAGACAGAAAGACAGACAGATGCCACCTACCAAAATCTGGTCATAGTTAGTAGAAACACTGGATGGGCCCAGTTCAAAATCGAGAAGTAGTTTAATTGTAATTAAAATAAATTAATAGAACTGAAAGATGATGGTGATTCCCTTATGTTTGGCCATTTTCTCCTTTAGCACCTTGAAAAATTACAGTTCAGCAACAACTGGCTTTGTAGAGACACTTAAGGCATTGTGGGACTAATTGTGACCCTGGCATCTCAATCAATTGCCATTGATGACCGAAGACCTTCCCTTGCCCTAACAGTTATTAGACTCTCTTCATATGATTCCTGGGCAATAATTAGGACGTACTGAAAAGAAGACAACTATGCCTCTCTTTCACTAAACATCCAACCCTTGGGTAGCATCTATTGAGTGGTTAGGAATCAATCAGTAAGAAGTGCCCAGGGCAGAAAGAAATCCAAGACTGACATTGCCAAATGCATATCCAAAACTTCAGTGAAAACAAGATTTCACTTAAAGAAGTAAGAGTTGGGGGCTTTAAAGCTTTCATCCTGGAAGCCAGACCAACACTGTCATTGGCCTATACTGAGTGCTAATTCTTGTCCATCAGGTCTTTTCAACAATAGTTGAATGTGAATCTATCATGTAGATTTTCAGATTGCTGCAGATTGTTAGGGCAATGCAGGGATCACTTTATAAGTCAAGGTGTGAATTGTATAAATTGTATAAATACATAAAGATTTGTAAAGGGTCTAATGATATGTAGCACAAGCAAGGTGATTTTTAAAAAGCTAAGTAAGATTGGATCAACTTGATACTTGGATGGGAGATTATCAAGGAATCCAAGACTCATTGGCTACAATGAGAAGTCAAAAAACATCCTAGAAGAATGCAGTGAAACATTATGTACATACCATTGACAAGAAAATAGGATGGCTCTGTCTGTGAAGTCCTCAGGAGAGCAGCGTTACTTATTTTACTTTATTTTATATAGAAATAGCACTTTGACTTATATACCGCTTCATAGCGCTCTACAGCCTCTCATATTGCCCCTAACAATCTGAGTCCTCGTTTTATGAACCTCAGAATGATAGAAGGCTGAGTGAATCCGTGAGAATCGAACTGCTGGTAGTCGTCAGAATTAGCCTACAATACTGCATTCTAACAACTGGGCCACCACAGCTCTATATACATAAATACATGCACGCACACATACACATGCAGAAAAGCAGAGCAGCTGTCATCCAGCATCATGACTAGCTGGCAAAGAAGATTTAATCCTTCCCATCCTACTTTCCCTCTAAAAACAATTCACCCTGAACAACAAGAATGAACAAGAGGGCAATAGAAAAAATTCCCATCCATGTCAACCAGAATTAGAGTCAGGCCATACTCCATTAGCAAAATGTTTATATTTTTCATGTACGATTTCTAGCTACACTGCAGGAGTTTTGCATGTGCAACATGTTGCTCGTACACATGTTAAGTTTCACCTCATAAAATAGAGTTTGTGAGGTAATCAGGGCTATAAATCAGCTCTGGTTCCTCTGGATAATTTCCAGGGAAAAGCAATAGTTATTGGAGACGCTAGGGAAGTTAGGATTCAGCTGCCAGTACTTTAAGTACAAGCCATTCAAGCAGGCAATAGTGTGATGAAATGGGAGAAGAGCCTTATCTTAGACAGACAATATCTCAGTGTCACAAAGGTTTCAGTGGGGATCTATTAAAATGAATGATTACGTTTTTAATTTGTAAGATCTGATCTTTTTTTCCCCTCTCCTCCAATAGAGTCTTCCATCACTAATCTTATATAACTTTGATTAACTGATATGTACCACTCTGAAACACAAAGGGTCACATTTTTATTAGCACAACTGACATGTAACAGGCAAGAGAGATTGGAACATCCCCTCTTTTTGCTGTGCGAGAGGAATCATATTATTTGAATGATTATCTCAAACTCTTCGTTGTTGTGTTGCATGGCTGTGTGTTCCTGCAATGTCCCACACAGGAGCATAGAATGAAATTTGTACTCTTGTTTTAAATGTATCAATATCTAATCATCCTACTAAGTGGAGTAAGTGCCTGATTTTGGCTGCCTGGATTATTAGATTCAGTTGTATTATTCTCTTCTCCAAGGACAATTTCTCCAATTATATCGGGATGGCTGCTACAAGGTCATGGGAAAATTGCAAATTTACTTTTGATCTATCTCTTCCTCTTCTCCTCCATCCTTTCAACGGCAGGAGACACTCCAAAGCAACGAACAGGTCACAGACTTCAATTTGGACAACCGATCTGCAGGACAGGTGTGTTATATTTGAGCTGGATTACCAGCTTGTCTGTTTTTGCTTTGCTGTCATTCAGACTTTCACAAATAGATTTAATGTGGTGGCAAATGATGAGGCCATCTGATCTCTTAGGGAGACAAATTGAGATCAGTGTTGACAGAGTTGTGTTTTTGCATCGTGATTCTATATTCTGATTCGATGCGAAAAGGCACCAACCAAGCTGCCGGTCAATTTGACACTGTGGAAAAATTAAAGAAAGCCGCCCATCATCAGACGCTCAGAAGACGCTTGCAGGATAAAGAGGACTCTGGTGCATGCCACCAATATGTTTAGAGTCCAACATTATATGCAGAGATTACTCAGCCACATTAAGAGTAAAGCTATCTACTTACGAGCTCTTTAAAACCTTATCAAAAAATGATTACACCTATGGGGAATATGGCATAAGAGTTTAATGCTTTCCAGGAGAGTTGTTAGGCAGCTGCCCCAAATATGTCTAATTTATTTTCTATATATATAGATAACCTGCTTTTCTGTGGGGGCTCATTGTGTTTGCTAGATGTGCCTGGCTGTCTCCCTGTGAAGAGAAGGACTTGCTTTGCCATCTGAACTGACTCAGCTGTGGATCCTGGACTGAAGATAGAGCCGTTTGTTTCAACTAAAGTTGGATTTTGGTCATTTTTAAACACTTCTCAATATTCAAATTGGGATGGGCAATTTATGGTCCCCTGCATAATCTGGGATTTATAGAGACCCTTTATCCTTTACCACCAAATGGTGGGGTGAATGGAAACAGCAGCCTAACAACATATGGGCTCTTGATCCTAACTTAAATACTGTAATAATCAATAAATTGAAAGAGTGCAGAGAAGAGCAACAAAGATGATTAGGGGCCTAGAGGCTAAAACATATGAAGAACGGTTGCAGGAACTGGGTATGTCTAGTTTAATGAAAAGTAGGACTAGGGGAGACATGATAGCAGTCTTCCGATGTCTCAGGGGCTGCCACAGAGAAGAGGGAGTCAAGCTATTCTCCAAAGCACCTGAGGGCAGGACAAGAAGCAATAGATGGAAACTAATGTAGGAGAGAAGCAACTTAGAACTAAGGAGAAATTTCCCCACAGTGAGAACAATTCATCAGTGGAACAACTTGCCTCCAGAAGTTGCGAATGCTCCAACACTGGACGTTTTTAACAATATGTTAGATAACCATCTCTCTGAAGTGGTGTAGGGTTTCCTGCCTAGGCAGGGAATTGGACTAGAAGACCTCCAAGACCCCTTCCAACTCTATTATTCTAATATTCTAGAGATGACAGTTGCTCTTTAAAAATTATGATTTAAATCGAGTTGATTTAAATCAGGCCTTTTTACTAGTGATTTAAATCCTGATTTACATCGACTTGACTTAAATCAAATCCACCCTGGTGCAAACTGGTAATCTCAGAGTTTGACCTTCTAATAATCTATTTCACACGGATGGACCAGCGATAATGCATAAATTTAAAATATCATCTGGGGCTGTATTGACCAAATGCTGATTTAAAGGATGAGAACTTCTATATGAACTACCTACCAATAAATGTTCTCAGGGACTGTTGTATTTAGCCACAAGCCCTAACCTCGAAAAAGTTGCAGTTAATTCTGCTGTTTCGGTTTGAAAACATTCTGCTTCCTCTAAAGGGGTGGTGGCAAAATAATGCAACGTTTATAAAAATTACTATTCCCAAACAAAAATGTTTGGGGCTAATCCTTTAAAAGAACTTTGTCAATTCCACCAGGTAAATCACACAAAGTCACTCCATCTCATTTTTCATTTTGTTCTGAAGAGCTCTACATCAAAGCAAAACGAACAGGAAAAACTCTGGAGAAAGTAACTAGTCCTCTATGAACGTTTTTTGTTTTCTTCTGGTTTTCATTTTATTGGACTGACGCGGATGCAAAATCTTTCTTTGCGATGCAACAGTCACTGCAGGACATAAAAGAACCCTGGAACAAGATTGGTCAGTGCTTAATAATTTTATTGTCGTTATGCAGAGAAGTGTTTAATTCGCAAACAGAGATTACTGTTTAACTGGCCAACGCTGGGTCACATGCCAAGCAAAACAAACCAGAATGACCTGCCATAATACCCAGTAGAAACTTTTGTTAACTAAACATATTAAAGCAACAGAGATCTCAAGAGTTTAAAAATAGATTCAGGCCATATTGTTTAGTTCAACTTTTCAATCAGGGAGCCCTGAAACCACTTAACTGTCAGGATCGATTGCTTGTAACTAAACAGATAACACAACTAAGCAAAAATTCAACTATTGGGGACGTTCTGTCTCTTTTTATTATATAGATGGATATTTCACCACAATAGCCACCCGCTGATTATGATGCAAAGCTAACCCGGAGTTTATTTAAACTGGCATTTTCCTGGAAAATAAGAACAGGAGACGCATAAATGAAGCCTTGAAAAACTGACCACAATAAAGTTTCAATAGGCAGCCTGGTTTCTGCCTCTTGCAGACAACTTATTTATTGTGTAAAGAAAGTCAACGTCATCACATTTAATGAACTTTGTTTCAAAGATGTAAACTAAGTCTTTGGCAGGTCAACTGTATGCCTGCTAACTCTGAAACAAACTGTACTGTGCTCAGAAGGATTTAGTGGAAAGCTAAGTGAGGATTTGGTCCAACATCTGTTTAAATCCCAAAATACTTTGCCCAAACTGGACTACAAACCAGGTTATTGGTATATTTACATTAAAAACCCACTTATTCCGTTTGGCCGGCCTGGGATGACCCTTAGGTAATGTGGGTAGGAAACTGATGGGATTTTTAAGGTTTTTAAGGGTTGCAAGGGTTTTTAATTAGGGTTTTAATAGGGGATTTTAAATGTTTTAAAATTTTTAGAACAGACGATTTGTTTAATTATTTTAAAATATTTTAAAATTTATATTTATTTATTTGTTTATTGTAATACTGTTTTAATTATGTCTGTTCACCGCCCTGAGTCCCGGAAGGGAGAAGGGCGGTATATAAATTCAAATAAACTCGAAACTTGTAGGCTCTTGGTGTACGTGTGACACACATACATACAAACAGAGCTTCAATTGCACCATTGTGGTCCTCATCTTGATTTTATCACATCTTGCAGGCATACCTTATTGCCACAGTCACCACTTCCAAACTGCTCCAGTAAAAGTAAAACACTGTCAGAATAAACATACAGAGATACATTTTCTTTTCATGGAGTTCCTGATGCAGCTAGCCTATGATGTTTTCTGGAATATATCATGAAGGAAAATGATTCACTACACCAGCTCTATAAATGCAGCACAATATCTCTGGTTTCTTGACCAAATAGAATTCAAAAGGCATGCACAGGCTTTCCGTGTCTGAAGATACACTGACCAGGGGCAGACAATCTGCAGTTCTACAATATTTAGAAGTATAATTCCCAGAGTCCTTTCTTATTGTTCATCATCATGAGGGCTGATGGGATTGCTTACTTCTGCTCTGTTCATTACATAAATTTGGAGAAAATGTGTGTTAGTTCAAATGCAAATCAACTGAATTATAGTGCACAAATACATATTTAAGGCTACAGCCCAATCGGGCTTTTGAGTGCATGGCAATAAGGCCAAGCGCTTATTTCAGGGTTCAAAAAATATATGACAGGGTCTTATTTTTGGGGAAACACGGAATATGAAAGAGAGAAACAGACTTGCATTGTCATTTTTGAAAATGTGAATGCAACTTATTCATGACTAATCTCTCTTGGACTCCACCCACTGAAATGTACAATATGGTGTAAGATTACAGCTCATAAGTATTTGGAACTAAAAATATACAACTGACCTTTAAAAATAGGAAGTATGATCAGATGTTAAAATAAATGAAGCAGATTTCAGCACAGTCATGCTATAATGTTACATTCTAAAATTAAATAAAACAATCATTGTTGATAACATCTTCTAGCACTAACTTATTTCAATCAAATAATATATTATAAATGGTTTCTGATATTATATTATTCATGCCAGCTCAACTTGGCTAAAAATCCCTAAATATTCTACCACCACTGCACCCATCTATTTTAAGTCTGCAACGTCATCTTGTAATGGTAAATGCATGTGTTTTTACTCCAGAAACAGGTCAATTGCACCACCAAACATTAATTCATAAAGAAGCTGGCTGCCAAACAACAGTCAATGAACTGAAGGAATGACTCAAACAACATTGAACTTTCAGAAGAATTTGGACTGATAATTTCCTTAATGAAACTGCTGAATGTAATTTGAAACATAAATCTGTTGTTGTACATAGTGTATTTTTTCAGAACTCACAATTGGGTATGTTACTTTTCTAGTTTTTCACCATCTTGGAAATATCTCATATATCTCTGCTTCAACACTTTTCAGAGTTACAGGATCATCATGTTTACATATCTTTTGAAACTAAAAAAAAAAATCATGATTGAACACTATTTAAATGAGCAATTAATCTTTGTTCACTTCCTATATAGGTAGTCAATCAGAATAGAGCTGGAAGGGACTTTGGAGGTCTTCTAGTCCAACCCCACTGCTGAAACAAGAGACCCTATACCCATGATGGCGAACCTATCACACGAGCCATATCAGTGGACACGCAAGCATTGGCCCAGCTCAGTTGCAGCACACTGCACAGCTGATTTTTGGGCCTTTCAGGGGGAAAACAGGCCTACTGGAAGTCAGAAAACTAGAAAGGGTCTGGAGCTTGGGGGCCAAAAAACGGGCCTCCTGGGCCCACCTTGCCATCGCATGCCAAAAGCGGGGGAAGCGGAGGGGTCACGTGTGCATGCGCCAGGGGGGCGCATTGAATTATGGGTGTGGGCATGCACGTGCGACTCCCCCCTTTTTGGCACACGACAGCAAAAAGGTTAGTCATCACTGCCCTATACCATTTCAGGTAGGTGGCTGTCCAGTCTTTTCTTAAAAAACCCCAGTGATGAAGCCCCTACAACTTCCAAAGGCAAGCTGTTCCACTGGTTAATTGTCCTCACCGTCAGGAAGTTCTCCTTACTTCCAAGTTGCTTCTCTTCTTGAATAGTTTCTGTCCATTGTTTCTTGTCTTGCCTTCTCGTTCTTTGGAAAATAAGTTGACCGCTTTTTCTTTGTGGCAGCCCCTCAAATACTGGAATACAGCTATCGTGTCAATCCTAGTCCTCCTTTTCTCTAGATTGGCCCTACCTAATTCTTCATATGTTTTTGTCTCCAGGTCTTTAATCATCTTAGTTGCTCATCTTTCCAAAATCTCAACATCTTTTTTGTAATGTGGTAAGCACAACTGGATGCAATATTCCAGGTGTGGCCTTACTAAGCTTCATAAAGTGGTACTAATACTTTATGTGATTTTGATTCTATGCCTCTGTTTATACAACCAAGGATTGTATTAGCTTTTTTGGCTGCTGCCCCACACTGCTGGCTCATGTTTAAGTGATCATCCATTAGGACTCCAAGATCACTCTCACAGTCACTGTTTTTGAGCCAGGTTTCGCCTACTCTGTACTTGTTTTTTGACTTATGATTATAATGAAGCCTGCCCATCACAGTCATATGTTGTGATGGTTATAAAGTGGATCACTCATGTGATTGACTTGATTTCACAACTTTTTTGTGGTAGTCATTAAGTGAATGCCACAATTGTTAAGTGAACCAATGGTTTGCTGTGAGTTGGTTTTGTCAAAAACCGGAAATAAATGCTATTTTTTCCTCAAAATGTTGAAAAATGTGGTCATATGAGCACACAATATTGCAGATGTCTGCAAATGGAGGCTAGTGGCTGAAGCACCTGAAATGAGCTAACTTGATTAAATGGGGTAGGCAGCTGTCAGAATTTCATTAACAATATTGGACCCTGAATAAGAG
>JANHFK010002207.1:82495-92932 GCA_036250565.1 Sibynophis collaris | reverse complement strand
TTAACTGACTGTGAACCGCCCTGAGTCCTCCCTCAGGAAAAGGGCGGTATAAAAGTCCAATAAAATAAATAAATAAAATAAATTAAGGTAAGCGTGGAGATATCCTTGAATGAAGATTGAATCCCGATGACAAGATTTCTTTGCAGTGTTACCAAAGCGCATGGCCGTGTCTTTTCTGGAATTTGGTTCCACATAATTGGAGGGAAGACCCTCTTTGAAATGCCAGTAGAACAATCCTGGTATGAGATTGGTAGCAAACAGAAATACTGGAATGAGATGACTCAACAAAATGAAGATAATAAAATGATTTAATTCCTGATTCAAAATTATTAGCCATCTCACTGCCATCCAATCCATAAGAGTGATCTAATAGCCCATCAAGGACAAGAAAGCCATTTTGTTTCATTTCCAATTTATTTTTTAAAAAACTGCTGAGATGCAATGTAGCAGCAACACCATTTATTTTCTCTTAACAGAAAGCAACTGGGCTTTTAATCTGTTCCAAAAACACTGAGCTTTGCTGAAGAACTAAATGTCCTCTCATCTTTCCTAATACAGTAACCAGTAATAATGCCAAACATAAATTAATACAACATGCTTTAAATAGGTTATGTCAGCAAACTTGGCAAGTTTTGTGTTGAGACATTTCTAATATTCTCTTTCCACAAAGAGCATGGTCATCTGAGATCAAAGCCATTCTGAAGTATCAAAATTAAGCAGCCTTGGACCCGAGGATGCCAAACACATAAGGGTAACCCATGTGGAGCCTTCTATCATTTTTTAATCAGCTCACACAGGAGCATTTTTTAATTTTCCTAGCTTCCAAGATGTTGGGAAATAGCCATCTTCATTTGCACTCACGGAAGGGGGCTGAGCTGAAGTCCTCCCCTTTCCAGCAGTCTTAATCCAGATATTCTTTGCAGGATCCAATCTGGTTTGGTCACCGGGACCAGAGGCTTAGTCTTCCTAGCTTTCAGACTCGTAGGATCCCATCTGGGCCAGTCATCAGTACCAGAGTTTTTGTACCTTGCTCCCCCACAGTGATCTCTGTGTGTAAGCGAGACAACATATGTACATTATGGTCCTGCTTACAATCCAGCTATTTATTTTATACTAAGAACAACACTGCCATTATACCCGGCAAGATCAAGAGTGACTGATGGTTGGCAGGAAAGAACAGCCTTTCCTTTTTGCCCTCTTCCTCTGAGCAGCAGGTAGAGAGGAAAATATGACGACAAATTTGGCTGGAAAGTACTTGGGGCCAAGAGTGACATCCACAGGGTGAAAGAAGCATAAGCATATATCAGCAATATAAGCTCTATTATATAAAGAGCAACAGCCAATTAGCAGACATATTAGCAAGATGTAATAAGAATAACAAGTCTGACTGACTAAAGGGAAATAGGATAGTGATGTGACTTGGCAAGTAATGGACTCAGGCAATACGCAAGCCACAGATAAAGGACAACTGCTCTACTAGTGCAACTAAAAGTGGAACTCTGAAGGGAGGTGTAAGAGGAAATACATTTGTATAGAAATGATATCATTAACGGCTGAGAACAAGTATCTGATGGCCCTCAAGAGATCTCAGGTGATCAGTAGATGCAATAAATTTCTAGGTCAGCCTGAATATTGCAATCTAGTATATTGCAACCGTATATAAAACCGGAATGCTTGTAAAACTATACCAGGACAGACCAAACTTGGTCTGATTTCATAAGATGGAGAGAAATATTTGGAGATGGGTGGTCCTTCAAATATTCAGATCCGGTGCTACATTATCTTTAAAGATAGCCACATTTACACAATGCCTTATCTGGCCACACATTTTTATAACAGCAACATGACTATTTTCATGAAACAGCAAAAAACACTGAAAGATTTATTTGCAAAATGTTTCTGCAAATCATCCCACAGATGATATTTTGCAAAGAGATCTTTCTGCTTTCTCATTTGTTTCGATTTGTATTTCCAAAGATGTTTTTCTATACTGCAGCATTTTTGATCTTGGCTTTCAAACATAAAATGCAAGGAACAGGCTTCTTCTGATAAAAGAGCCAACTGCTTCATCATCAAAATTTATTAGAGATACCGCATCTAAGGAGATAAGTGCTATATTGTCTGCTATGAGTTAGGTGTTATGACAATTAGGGCTTGCCTATGCCTACTGAACTGTGACAATTTCATCAACATCTCACTGGGTTCACGTGAAAATGCTAATTAGCAACACAGGATATTCACCAAGGACAAAAGATGTCTGAAAAAAAGCTATTGTAATATAGAGACTTACATTACTTTCTTGTCATCCTCTTATATACCTGCTGTGTTTATATGCATTTCAGAGAAGATTCATGATTTTTAAGCTGTTTTCTCTAGTATTTTGATCGCAAAAGACAAGCTATTAGTCTTTGAAAAAAGTATAAAGACAAAAAATAAGTCTGAAATCCGCAAATTTCCATAGTATAGTAAGGAAGTTCTAGTAACCAGGTGTCAAACTCACCTTATCACATTGCCATCACGTGATGTATCGTGATTTTTTTTCTTCTTCACGGAGCTGGAGTGGTCGTAGCCTGTGTGTGATGCATCGGCCTGCAGGCCGCCAGTTTGACACCCCTGTTCCAGGGGTGGGTTCTACTTACTTTCGCTACCGGCTTGCAACGGGAGTGCATGCTTCGCTTGCGTACGGCGCTTCTGTGCATGTGCAGAGTGTCTGTGATGATGTCTGGGTGGGTGGGCAGAGCCTCCCACCGCCATTACTACCAGTTCTAAGAACCGGACAGAACTGGTAGGAACCCATTACTGCCCTGTTCTAGTATTTACCAATTTCACACAAGAAGGCAAATTCTTTTCATTTCCATCATGGAAACTAAGAAACTACTGTACTAAAGTTATAATCCTTTCTAGTTTACATGAGAATTAGGCTCTGCTGAAGACAATGGGTTTTAATCTATAAACATCCATAGAAATTTACCATTCTAGACTCAGTGACCTCCCAGTTACTTAAAAATTAGTTGTCTTTGTATGACCAAGGACTATGTTAATCATATGTTTTTCTCAAACATTTGACATCTCAAACATTTGTCAATCAAATATTTACTCAATTCAAAAAACTATTCATCCATGGGGAAAAACTCTAAAAGCCATAGCTTGAAATCCCTTTGTTAAGGACTGACCAAAATGTCACAGAAGACTGTTCCAGGTTTGGGAATCTGTGAAATTCTCCATTAGGCAACATATAACAAACCAAGTGTTGTAACATCTTTCCTGATCTCAAATGGGAGTGCACATTTTCAGGGTAGGAGATACAACAGTTTGTCCGGGATGTGAGGGGTCTGTAAATATTTTCACAGCCCTGATGCAGTATACATGTCCTCAATGGAAGGCAGGTTGGTAATAATAGTTTTTTCTGTAGTTCTAATTATCCTCTGAAGTCCGTGTCTGTTTGGTTGGGTTGCAGAACCAAACCAGACAGTTATAGAGGGGCAAAAGCCAGATTCAATAATGCCTCTGTAGAATATGTGTTAAATTCGGTGTTTCATATTGGTTGTAATTTCTAGTTGGTGCAAAAAATATACACAAAGAGACAAAATTTCAACTAATGAAATATTGCTCCTCTCTCTTTGGTGGTAAAACTGTATCAGATGTCTGCTTATATTCATGAAGAAAACCTATGTTTCTGCCAGGGAGGAAAGGAAGGTGGGAAGGGGTGGAAGGGGAAAAAAAATAACTTATTCTGAATTTCTATAGGCTCCAGGTACTTCTACTTCATCGTAAAATTCTCCGAAAACTCTTTGCCACTCTTTGACAGCAGTAGAAACTCTTATCGAACACAAGGAACGCTGGGAAATGTAGTCAATCCGTGCTTGATAGCCTAGAACGCTGCTGTTAGGTAAGCGAGAAACCGCTCCTCGGGCGACATTCCTCTTAACCCTTTCCTGCCCAACGTTGACTGCTTGGACTGAACATAAGCAATAATTCGGGAGGTGGGGGGCGGGAGGAAAGGAAGGAAGTCCCGCCTTTTGTCTTGCCTCTAATTGGAGGACAAGTAAGCGGAAGTGTCGTCATTCCTGTAAGCGGGCATATGCTATGGTGGGAAGTTGGTGGCTCGGGTAAGTTACAAGGCCGGCGGGCGCGGGGAGCGGCCTTTCTGACGTCGTTTCCTCGCAGCCGGAGCTCCGGCTTCTTCTCCGGTTTGGAGCCCTCCACGTCGATGGCCGGGGAGGGCAGGGGCGGGAGCGATGGGTCAACGAGCGTGGGGGGAAGCTTGGGCTTCCAGACTGGCGGGATGATCCGAGGGAACTTTCCCAAAACACCCGCAGATCCCCAGAAACGGAGCTTGTAGGAAGCGACTCGTTTATACTTCATTGCAACACGTGTAGGTGTGTGTATGTGTGCACGTCTGAACGTGGTCGTACGCGATATTCCTTTTCCCCGCCTGAAATCATGGTACTGGAAAGTACCATGAGTTGCCCCAGCATCTCTGCTTCCCTCGTCCTCGACGGAGAAGGCGATCCGATAAAAAACCTTTTGCCAATTCGCAGAATCTTCTTCTTCCTCCTCCTCCTCCCCGTCCCTCATCCAGACATCAGACTTGGTTTGGCATTTTTGTCTACCTATTTGGTCCTTATCAAGGACCTGGGATAGGTAGATCTGGATGATGATGATGATGATTTGGCTGTTCTCCACAACTGTTTATCCTAGCAATTTTTGTTTTCTTTTTCTTTTTGCCATGAGACTTAGAGATAACATGAAGCCCACTTCCAAGATTTCTGTTAAAATGGAGAGCTGTCTGGGTTTTCTTGATGTAAGGGGGCTGCTATGATTTGTCATTTTCAATTGCTGAATGTTGAGGACACGATTTTGTGACATGTGGGGAAAGGTTTTTTTTTTTTTAAAAACAGGGAAGCAGATAGGTCTAAAATTACTATAGTCACATATTTTCTAACATTACTTTCATCTTTGTTTTACAAGTAGATACAGGTAATCTTCAATTTACAACAGTTCCTTTAGTGACCATTCAAAGTTACAGCAGGACTGAGAAAAAGGGACTTATGGCCAATTTTCACATTTATGACCTTTGCAGCATCCCCATGTGATTTACATTCAGATGATTGACAAATGACTCACGTTTATGACGGTTGCAGTGTCTTGGAGTCATGTGATCTCCTTTTGTGACCTTCTGATAAGCAAAGTCAATGGGGAAGCCAGCAACCTCCAACAGCTGTGTTACTAATTTAAGAACTGCAGTGATTCATTTAACAAATGAGGCGAGAAAAGTCATAACATGGAACAAACTCACTTAACAAATTTCTCACCTCACAACATAAATTTTGAGCTCAATTGTGGTCATAAGTTGAGGATTACAGGTACTGACCACCCTCATCAAACACACCACAGCACATTGTCAGTCCTCTCAGGTAAACCAGGCAGGAAATAAAATCAGACACTAATGCTAGTTTATTGTAAGGCTATATTAACAGAATCTTGCAAATCTGAAAAATACAGATCTCCCCCAGTGACTTTTAACTGCCTCATCCATTAAGGCAGGTCTCTCCTAAGTTTCTTTCTCTTGCCTTTTAAGCGACTGCAGGTTCTGCCCTCTTGTCTCCCTTCCTAGTTAGGATCTCTCCCTCAAGGTAATTCTCTACAGACTTCCAGTTGCAGTGTTTAGACAACTCCTCTATGATCATTAGGTACAATATTACGTGATTGCCATTTGTGACTTTCTTACTTGTTTCTCTATTGACTTTGCTTGTCGGAAGCCAGCACTTACGGTAGCAAATGGCAATCATGTGACCACAGGCCAAGCTTCTGAATTGAAATCACATGACCGCAGGACACTGTGGCTTTCGTAACTTTGTACAGTTGCTGAACGAATGGTCATTAACTGAGAATTCCCTGTACTAGTACTAGAATTAAATTTTATCTTACATTTTGAACACTGGCAGAAAATGAGGAAAGAATATAGGGATTGCATAAGACTATTCATAGACTAGGGTTTTTGTTTTTTTTCCAAAAGTTTTTTATTTTTATTTTTCCAATAACAATATTCAATATACAATCGTCATATCATATCAAAGTAAATACAAAAACTTTAACATTTGTATATTGTCAATCTTCTATATTCTCCCCTTCCCCCCACCAATTTGGGGCTCTATTGTGGTTGTAGTCCTGAAGGGACGAGCACAATTGAGCTCAAAATCTCATTGATAAGCAAGGCAGTTGTTAAGAGAGTTGCGCCTCATTTTACAACCTATTTTGCCAGAGGTTGTTCAGTGAATTTCTGCAACTGTTAAGTGAATCATGCAATCATTAAGTGAATCTGGCTTCCCCCATTGAATTTATCAGAAACCAGCTGGGAAGGTTACAAATGGTGATCACATGACCGCAGGACAGTGCGTGTCATAAAAACATGCCAGTTGCTAACTGACCAAAATTTGATCACCTGACATGGGGATGCTGCAACAGTCTTAAGAGTAAAAAACGGTCATACATCACTGTTTTCAGTGCCGTTGTAACCTCAAATGGTCACTAAAAGAATGGTTGTCAGTCAAGGACTACTTGTTGTGGCCTGTCAGCCGCCGGCCCCTCCAGTAGCCTAATCAGAGGAGGAGGTGTGGGAGTCAGGGCCAGCATTAGGGCAACCTGGGAGCTCCAAAGAGGAAGAGGGACTGGAACCGGCAGAGAGAGAGAGACAGAGCACAGAGCACAGAGGCGGAGCCTGGGCCATCTGTCAGCCCTAAGATGGAGAGTCAACAGCCCCCAGGTCTGGAGGTGGCTAATAAGGAAGAGGAGGAACAGCTGGGTCCAGTGCCTGACACATGGATGCGCAGAAGGCAGAGGAGAGGAGAACCCTGGAAATTTATGGGCCGGTCCTTGGGATGGAAGAACCACCACTACTAGCGAAGCCCCACCCTAGCTATGGGGATAAAAGGCAGGGGACGGAGATGAATAGATGTGGCAGACAACTATTCATCTTCTGGCCGGACAGATTTGTTAGCCTGCGGTCAGAGAGAAACTTTTTGCCGGGGCTGCTGGCACTTCTAATAAAGGAATCTTTGAGTTAACTTCAGAGGGTTTGTTGTATTTGGGGAGCTGGATCAGAACAGTACCAGTATTCAAGTTATTGATGTACCGTTAGTTCCAGCAGCCTCTCAGCGTTCTAAGACTTGAATGTGGGTTAACAGGAAGACACCAGGACAACTCTAGTTTTTCTCTGAAATCCTGAATTCAGCCTTACCTTCCTCCAGATTTGCTGAAGCCCCTTCAGAGGGAACTACTTGGAGCTCTCTGGCCTCAGAGCAGTTTTCCAAATCATTTGCTTCGGTTACTTCCAGACGACATCGATTTGAATTAGGCCTAAAAAGAGAGGAGGCAGATTGGTTAAAAATAAAAAAATAAAAAAAACACCCCAAAGCATAAAATATTTCAATTTTTGTCCGTTAACAGATTTCAGTGTTGATTTGAAAAACAGATTTTTTTCCCCCTGAAAGGCCACAGTCATATCCTCCCTTGAATTGTAATGGTAAACTATTTCATGCTACGCTTTACGAAACGAACTTTGGTAGATACAAATGGAAACGGGTCGGAAGTTCTTCTGAGAGTGAAACGCAATGGCAAAGCATTTAAAACTGATGTTCAGACATGCCATATTTCCAGCTCTACCGGAAATTGGAGTCTGACTTTTAAATTGGAAACAGAAGAAGTAATAGTGAAGAATTCCAGAAGTGTTATATTTCTTACACTGGTACAGTATAAGCGTTTGAAAGACTAGAAAACAAGTGGAAATGAGATGCACTCCCAAATGAAGATAAAAAGAAGGCAGGATGAAAGAAGAGAAGGCTAAAGGAGACATAACAGTAGCTTTCCAACATTGAACAGAATTACAGAGTCATAAGGGACCCTGGAGGTCTTCTAGTCCAACCCCTTGCTCAAGCAGGAGACCCTATATCTGTGATGGTGAACCTGTGGCACACTGAGCCATATTGGTGGCCACACGAGTGTTGCCCCAGATCAGCTGCAGTGTGCATGCGCGCACTGGCCAGCTGATTTATTCAACAACTACAGTGATTCACTTTACAGTTGTGGCACAAAAGGTCGTAAAATGGGGCAAAGTTCTGTTAAGAAATGTCTCACTTAGCAACAAAAATTTTGGGCTCAATTGTGGCCGTAAGCCGAGGACCATCTGTATGTTCTTTTTCAAGTCACACTGAACTTACCCCACGACTATTCCTTTCCTGGCCTTTTCCCCAGCAGTTACGCCATTTAAAACAGAAGCACCAACATTGGAATCGGAAACCTCACATATTCTGTCTTCAGAATTAGGCAGGGAGTCTGAAGCGCAAGCCAAAGACCTTGGAGAGCCACGCCGACTGTTGGGCTTCGGGTTTCCTAGGCAACCTTAAATAAAAACAAGACAGGTTTCTCATGATGCTTTTTCCAATCTTGAAAGAATATACAGCTAATGCATAATACATATTTGCCACAAGCAAGTCGTACCTGAGAAAAGGCAGGGTTTTGTTTTCCATCCCTATTGGTTTCAGATGCAAATTACCTTTTATTCCACCAGATCTATCAGCAACAACATGGAAAGCCGTGTGCAGCATAACTGCAGATAGTCCTCAGCTTACAACCCCAACGGAGCCCAAAATTTCCATTGCTAAGCAAAGGCAGTTGTTAAGTGAGCTGTGTCCCATTTTACAACCTTTTCTACCACAGTTCTTAAGTGAATCAGGTGGTCATTAAGCAAATCTGGCTTTGCCCATTGACTTTGCTTGTCAGGTCACAAGGTGATATGATCTCAGGATGCTGCAACCATCCTAAATATGAGCCACTTGCCAAGTGCCCTAATTTTGATCACGGTTGTGAGAAAAAGTCACCTTTTCAGTGACCGTTCAAATGATCATTAAATGAATAGTTGTAAGACAAGGACTATCTGTAATGATGTATCATTGAACGGGTAGGCAACATTTTTTTTCCTGTATATGTATATACTGTAAACTAATCTTTTTCAATCTCTGAACCATACAGTCTTTTTCTTCAATACAGGTAATCCTCGACTTACAACAGTTCAATTAGTGACTGCCACTGAAATAAATGACTTACAACCATTTCCCACACTTATGACCATTGCAGCATCCCTATGGTCAAGTGATCAACATTCAGAAACTTGGCAACTGACTCATATTTATGACAGGGGTCCCCTTTTGCGACTTTTCGACAAGCAAAGTCAACGGGGAATCCAGATTCACTTAACAACCTGGTTACTGAATTAAGAACTGCAGTGATTCGTTTAACAAATGTGGCAAAATGAAAAGTGGTAAAATGGGGCAAATCCCAGTTAACAAATGTCTCATTCAGCCACAGAAATTTTGGGCTCAATTGTGATCGTAAGTTGAGGACTACCTGTATTTGACAAAAGTCTCTCCAATTTTAAACAATTCTGTGGGCATTTCATCCTGCAATCGTTGGTGGCTTGCAGGTCAAATTGTGTTCTATTTTGTAACTGCTCTAACAGCAACCACGTATAGAGGAGCAAGAATCTGAAAGTCACAAGCAGCAAAATAGTATTCAAATGCACACATATTCGCCAGATAAGTTTATACCTTCAGAGGAAAGCTGACAGTCTGGCTTCAAAAGGATATTTCCATCCCCACAATCCATTGCTCTTCGCAAAGACAGGCTGCCTGCTGCCCCTGAGCGACCAGCTTTAGTTGAACTGTTTTTCTTATTTGCAGCTACAGGATTAAAAAAAAACCCAAAACACTTCAGCTTTAAATACAAGTAACATTTTAAAAAGAGAGACATAAAGTATATCTGGCTGAGACTTAAAAGAGAGATCATCCCTTATCATTATCATTACTTTAGAACTTTTAAAACAAGGTATTTTATCTCAGCTCAAAGATGGACATTTTCTTCCTTAGTTGAGGCTCCCATATATAATTTGCTTTTTCTACATCAGTGGTTTACAATCCCGGCATCTTCCTAATGCCTGGGCTTTAACTCTCAAAACTCCTGAGTCACTGTGGCCACTGATGAGAATTCCAGCCGTTAAAAGAATACGTGCCTGGAATTTACCAAGTTTGTGAAACTATTATTGCTACATGTTACTATTTATTATCCATATCATATATACAAACGCACAGAGGACAGGGAACAAACAACACAAACTAGAAAACTTAATGCAGGAAGATGAATATAATTTAATGTAACCTGGTGGCCAAAACCTGAATGGAATGAAAAGGACTGAAGGATATATCTTATTTAAAGGAATAGGCCAGACTAAAGGATTAAGATATCTACCATCCATCCATCATCTATCATGTCTTTCCATCTATCCTTCTATAATCTCTCTCATCTCTATATATCTATCTATCTATCTATCTATCTATCTATCAATCTATCTATATATCTATATATCTATATATCTATCTATAT
>JANHFK010002207.1:40126-51432 GCA_036250565.1 Sibynophis collaris | reverse complement strand
GTCCACCTGTGCTCCTTCTGGAGCCCACCGGAGGAGTCGCTTACGGACGCCGAGGCTAAGCTCGCCTCAGACACGTCCGCCGCTGGAGCCAGGCGGAAGTCATCTCTCCACCTTGAACATTTATTGATGAGTATGTTAACTGATCACAATGGTGATCAATCACACATTGTGCTGGATAGAAACTTTTAACAAGTCGTTCGTCTTATGGTTTCATCTTTCCATCAGTAGCTTTTCACACTGAACGTTAAGTCCATTCAGAGGGTTTCATGGACTTATAAGTCAAATTTATTTTTAATGTAACATTTTTTTTGTAATTTCTGCATTATTACCATGATATTGCTGTAGTAATTTTCAACTGACAGCATGTTGTTTTCTTTTGTGTGACAGAAAGAACTGTGCAACATGATCCTTGATTGTTGTGCTCAGCAAAGAACATATGAAAAATTCTTTGGTTTGCTAGCTGGGGTGAGTTGCTACTTGTCATATCTATCTCCCTGGCCATTCCATACCCCTTGCCATGTTTCTCAATCTCCCATAAAGAGAGCTCATTTACAAAAGTGTTTTTCAATATTAGTTGGTAATTTTTCATGTATGACTTAGTTGTTATATTTGGAAAAATGAGGCAGATAGTGGCATCTTGATTTGCATGGTTTATTAACGTTGCAAAATAGCACTAAATATGTTGAGGGAAAAATAGCCTCTTCCCAGGTGCGTTTTTATTTAATATGGAACTGTGAAGATGTGATTTCTGCATATGTCACTTGGAAGGAGATTCCTGTTTTTCAGTATGTTTCCCACATTGTAAGCCTAGTAGTTACAATAACTATCAGCGCAATGCTTATTTGTGGCAGGCTTATCTTTGGCAGTGAGGTCAAAAGGGAGAAGTAAAGCTAAAAGTAAGCCCAAAGAGGGTCTGTGCTAATGTAAGGGAAGCCAGCCTACCTAAGACAAGTGATTCCAGTGATGGTCTTTCCAGTAGTAATATACAGGTAGTCCTTGGCTTACAACAGTTCATTTAGTGACCGTTCAAACTCCCCAACAGCACTGAAAATAGTGACTTATGACCATTTTTCACACTTACGACCATTGCAGCATCCCCGACTCCTATTTACGATGGTTGCAGTGTTCAGGACCTTCAGACAAGCAAAGTCAATGGAGAACCCAGATTCCCTTAACCACCATATTACTAATTGAACAACTGCAATGATTCATTTAACAAATGTTAAATGCTCAAGGTTGACTCAGCCTTCCATCCTTCCGAGGTGGATGAAATGAGGACCCAGATTGTTGGGGGCAATAGGCTGACTCTGTAAACCACTGAAAGAGTGCTGTGCAATGTGGATCGGTATATAAGTCTAAATGCTATTGCTATTTTTCCCGAAAACCAGCATTTTCTTTCAGTTTTGGGCAAAAAGGTCCCTAGCAAACAATGCGTTTGCTTAACGACTGTGGTGTTTGTTAAGACCACAGACTCACTTAACTGTGGTGATTCGCTCAATGACTGCAGCAAAAAAAAAGGTCATGAAATCAGGTCAATCCTGTGGGTGACCCGTTTTACGACTGTCATGACTTAGGACAGCAATGGGCAAGCTCCATTATGGTCATAAGTCGAGGTCTATC
Source organism: Sibynophis collaris (assembly GCA_036250565.1). Lineage (NCBI taxonomy): Eukaryota > Metazoa > Chordata > Lepidosauria > Squamata > Sibynophiidae > Sibynophis > Sibynophis collaris. The sequence continues at coordinate 49,812 of JANHFK010002207.1, read as the reverse complement.
TGTGGTTTTCCTTTTTAATTTTCTTTGTCTGTTTAGTCCTAGCACCCTGTTGGAAGTCAGTTTTTTTTTTTTCCTCATTCGATTTTTCTTCTTCGTTGTGTTTTTATTTTATACTTAGCGCTTCTGTATGTTGAAAAAAGAATACATGGAGTCATTTGAAGCAATTTTCAAAGAGCAGTATGATACCATACATCGGTTGGAAACAAACAAGTTGAGGAATGTTGCCAAGATGTTTGCTCATCTCTTATACACAGATTCACTTCCATGGAGTGTATGTAGCCAACATTTGCAGCTTTGCACTATGCATTGGGTTTTTGATAACTGGGGTTTTTGGGTTATTTTGAACCTCCAGATGTAAATGGAATTAGTTCAAATACATGTTGAGAGTGAAGAATCACATTGACTTTCAGTCTGGCAAGGGACATGAGTGCTTTGAAAGAGAAGGTTTCTTGAATTTAAGAAAAAAATTGATAGTTTGCTCGGAATCCAGACTTGGCTTAACTGATAACGTGTTTTTGTAAAATGGCCATTCCATTAGCAAATATTTATCGCAAGGAATATACTACCATTCAAGGACTATCAAAATGCCTTAGGGAACAAAGGGAAATTAGTTTATTTCAAAGAGGAAAATAATATTTGGCATTTAGTTATCCCTTCTATTTGTAGGTCCTTGAATGCATCTCTCTAAGTGAAGAAACAACAACATCATCCAGTAGGATTTTTGTTAAAATATTCTTCCAAGAGCTTAGTGAATATATGGGACTTCCTAATCTTAATGCAAGGTTGAAAGATGAGTAAGTAACAAACCATATTATACATTATTTTTCTAATACCTTGTTTATGACTGTTTATATTTTTGTCAGATTTGTAAACATTGAAGCTGATAAGTAACACACAGGTCTCAGAGGGAGTTAATATGTTTTAATAAAAGGTAAAATCTCTCTTCAAATCCCAATAACTTACATGGATATGTCCATGTTGTTTTCTTTGATTACAAAATGGAAAGAGTTTGTTTTCAACTTTCAGTTTGTGTATAACACCTTTTGAAATTCCTCATGTTCTCCCATCCAAGTATTAAACCTGCTTATCTTTACTGAGACCAGCAGAGGCACTGTTTCCAAACTTTATCAGCTTTAAGATATATGGACTTCAATTCCCATTGAATTGAAGGGGAATTTTGGGGAGTTGAAGTCCACACATCGTAACATTTCTGAAGTTGAGAAACATATACTTTGCAATAAAAGTAAATGATGTCACCTGCTGTGATGTAATATTGTGGTAGTAAGAGTAACTCAACCTGTGTAATATAGATTCTAGTGGGAGAAAAGTGACTTTTGCTTCACTTTTGACTCTTTCCCCACTCATATATTGAAGGGAGAAGGGTTGTCCCCACTTTTTCTCTAAACTCTCATATTCTGTTTTTAACAGAACCCTCCTACCATTCTTTGAAGGATTATTACCACGAGATAATCCAAGAAATACTAGATTTGCAATCAATTTCTTCACTTCAATTGGCCTTGGAGGACTGACGTAAGAATTTAAATATATATATATATATTTGTACAGACATATTTAAATAGCTGCTGTGAATCTGTCACATAATAGGATCAGATGATATATAGATAGATTTTGGAACTGACCATATGTACTGTATGTTAGGGAATGAAAATATATTCAAATTTGCCTCTGATGTCCCCAGGCTGTCCATGGGAGACAAAATGCACAAGCAAAGCCTATAATTTGAAACCCATCTGTGCACATCTCTGTGAGATCAATATTGCGACAAATCTGACAATTCAACATTTTATGTTGGTCTTCATGTGTTGGTTCTGCTTAAACACTCTTACTAATGCAGACTAGTTTTTAATCATTGAAGGCTGCTCATATTTATCTTGTGGTTTTTTTAGCGCTCAATAGCATACTAGGAGCAGGGAGGAATTGCAATTTTCTGCAGGTTTTATTCTGAGCTGGTACTAACGTTGCTCTAAAATTTAAAGACAAAGCATTAAAGTTCTCAAAGTCTAAACTATCAGAGAGGGGGGTTAATTCTGTGTTACCAGCATTACGTAGAGATGCGTTCTCACCAGACATGAGACTAAGGAGAAGGTATCAGCCAAGCCAATTTACATGGTGACATTGACTCCACAATCTCAACAAGAAATTTAATTCTGGATGGAATTGGGTTGACAGTGATTAGTAAGGTAATTCCTTATCAATTCAGTGAGATTTTTTAAGTAATTCAAAAATACAAGACAGGGTACAACTCAACAAATACTAAGTTATTTTTATATATCTTCTATTTTGTTAAATTTGTTTACATAGCGATGAACTACGGGAACACCTGAAAAATGCACCCAAAATAATAATGACGCAGAAACAAGATGTGGAGTCATCTGATTCATCTTCAGAATCAGGTACATCTGATTCAGATGATGACTCCAGCAGCAGTGAGACCTCAGGATCCTCTAGTGGGAGTGAATCCACTTTCAACAGTACGGACAGCAGTGACTCAGGTAAAGTTCTGCCTTCAGTCCATCTGTTTCTTTTAGTGATGGGCCATTTGTTCATGCAGACTGCCTTTTTTGCTTGACGGTAATTTTAGATGTCTAAAATCTGCAAACATTGCAGAGTAATAAATTGCCTGACTAAAAATGTAATGGATGGTGCATATAAATCTTTTAAGAAACATCAAGACGGGTTTAGGTAGAAATGTTATGCCATAAAATGGTTTAATATTCCGGAACTATGGAATGAGATTAGCCAGACTACTTCTTTGAAACCTGTTCTATCACCCTCACCTCAGTTAAAGGATTATGAGTTTTCACATATCAGGTTTTTAATTTTTAAAGTGTGAAATGCATATGGAAGCAAAATGTCTTGAAAAACATTCCTTTTCTTTAAAAAAAAAAAAAAACCAACCTCACAAAAGCGGAGAGGGAAAAATGAAGACTGATGTGACAGTGACAACATGAAGTAGCTAATTTTCCCATGTAGTAGAATCTACATATGTTTACAGTAAGTCAAATAGTTATTCCCAGCCAAAAATACAAGTGGTCCTTGAGTGACAACCACTTTTTCAGCAACTGTTGAAACTATGGTGCTAAACAAGTGGTACTTAGGACTGGTTCTCTGACTTCCAGACATTTTAGTGTCTCCCCAATGATCATGTTTTCCAATATTCCTGTTGGCTTCCCACAAGCAGAGTCAATGGAGAAGCCAGTTGGAAGTTGCAATCACATAAGATCCTTACCTAACAACCTTTGAAGTCCTCGGTTAGTGACAGCAACTGGGACTGCCATCACTAAGCAATGAGATCATGTGATATGACCACATTGCTTAGTGAGGCAATTCTGATCCCAATTCCCATTGTAACCTGAGGACTATCTGTAAGTACTTTTGGAATTACAACCTTACTTATACTTTGTTAAAATAGTTACCTGGAGAGAAAATTCTGATATGATCCCTTTTCTTGATTTTGTTCCCACAATTGCAGATTTATTGCAGTCTGAAATTCACTTATTTTTCATCATCTTTAAAAACACTCTCTCACACACAAAAAAGTAATAACGTACTTGGGGATTATGCAAAAGAAATATATTCAACATTTTAAGCTTTTTTTGTTGAGATACGAATCTGCTAAAGTATGCACAATGAAAACACCATGGTGAAGCCCCTCAGGCATTGCTAAAACAGAAAAGCTTTATTTTATTTGCCTCTCTTATTAATTAAAGATATGATATGCAGTTCTTTTTGGCGTACATATGTGGCTCTGTAAAAAATATTAATAGTTATTCTTAGATTAATGTAATGAAGCCCAGTCCAATGCAGCATATTTTACATTTTATTACATATTATCCTGCTTTGCTAAGATTTATTACCGGACAGCATGATACTTGAACATTTCCATTTTATATTTACTATTTTTTTTCAAGTTTTTAAAAAAATATATAATGAATTTGTTACTTTGCTGGTAGACCATTTCAGAGTGTTGAGCTTGCCTGGTAAACCAGATAGAATCACAACTAGTTGAGCTAGTTTTATTTTATTGTAAAGCTACATAGATAGACTCTCGGAAGTTTGAAAATACTATTCTTTTCCCCCCCTCCCCCATCTTCTTTATCACCTGAAAAACTAGAGAGGGTCCCCTCTTGTCTTGCCCACTATGCAACTGCAGGCTATGCTGTCTCTTATCTGATCATTCCCTAGGCAGCATTTCTTTGCTTCATCTCCCAAGGACTTTGTCACATTCGATTACATGGAGCATATCTGCAGTTAATTGTGGGAGCAGCTGATAGCCCAGCATGAGTTTCTGCATTCAAAGAGCCTTTTCAGCAAATTAGCTATATGGATGAGGTTAAGGACAAAAATACAGATAGTCCTCAATTTACAATGGCAATCCCTGTTCCTGTTGTTAACTAAATCCCTATTTGTTAAAACTGGGTAACTTCCTGCTAGTTTCCCATGACCAAACTCTATGGGGAGAGGCATGGCAATGGACGTGGGAAGATATGGGGGATGCACAAGAAATGCAATGCAGGTCAGGGAGGCTATGAGGGAGTATGCAAAAGGGCATGGGTTGTAAAGGGTGCAAGGTGTGAAGAACTATGCAAGAGGCATGATTTAGGTCAGGGACAGTGAAGATGTATGTGAGGGATGGTGCAGGTCATGGAGAAGGTGCAAGAGACATAGCACGGGTCAGGGAGTGTACATGTGGATACAAGGGTTGCACAAGCAGCCCAGGTCAGGGAGAGTGTGTGGGTGTAAGGGAGGGCACAGTCCAGGTTGTATGAGCGTGGTTGTAAGTGGCATACGTCAGGAGGACTGCATAAGCAGGTGCACAAGGGCACAGGTCTGGAAGGATGCACAAGGGAGTTGTGGCAAGGGTTCAGGGAGGGTGCCTGAGGGAGAGTAAGTGGCTGGCACAACATGACTGCTTGAGGAAGGTGTACAGGTATGGGAGACTTAGTCCAGCAACGTGCAGCCTTCCCTGCCAGCTTTCCTACCAAGTGAAGGTTGGCCAAGTATCCAGATCACAATCACATGACCAAGGAAGACCAAGGGTGACTGAACCTCCAAGGATTGTTCATAACCACCATTCATTGAGTGCTGCTTTAACTTTGAACAGTCACTGAATGAATAGTCATAGGTTAAGGATGACTGATATTTTAATTCACCTGGCCTCCTTTGCTTGCCCAAGCTGCTCCCTGCTTCCCCCAGCCTCTCTACACTTGGCAGCACCATTGCCTGCCTCCCTTGACTCCCTGGCTTCCTCCGCCTGTCCTCTACTTGTGCAGTCCCATGCTTCTCTGGTCTCCCTTCAGTTGCCCAGCATGGCACCCTCTTTCTCCTAGCCTCCATTCTAGCATGACCTTCACCAGGCCTCCCAGGACCTCTCCCAGCCCCCTCTACCTCCTGTACCTCCCTAGGGCACTCTATCCTCCTTACCTGGGATTCCTTCTGTTCCCAGTTAACAATTTGTGCATTTTGGGACTACGATGGCCAAAGGGACTGCTGGGATCGTTGGTGCTAAGTGATATGGTTACATAAAATTGCACCCCTCACTTAGCAATGGCAGCCCTGGTCCCAATTGCCATCATGAACCAAGGACTTGTATAACTCATTTTGTAAACTCATTTTAGATCTTGAATGTCCATATTAGTATTAGTATTAAAAAAGAGCTCCATGCATTCACTATTCCTTTAATATACAAACATGCTTTTCTCATTGAATGGGAATGTCAAATTGCCTGGTAGGCTTTCTAGCTTTCATATAAAACATTGTTTATAGTGTAACAGTGTTAATCTTTTGCAGAAAAAAAGATTTACAGCACCTTACAGCATAGAAATGTTTTACATGTAAATTTTCCTTGGTAAAAGGCCACTTGCATTAAATAGTTGTCTTAAGCTATGGATATGAAGCCATGTAGTTGGGCTGGAGACTGGAAACAACAAAACGTTGAAGGAATGACAGGATTATGTTGTTCATGTTAAGTAGTTTTGGGGTTTTTTGCATACCTGCATCTTGGTAGAAAATCAAAACACAGATGGTACTAAAATGGCAAGATTTTAATTGAACTGAATGGTATTATAGATGTTGGGGTCCATTGGTCATATTTCCTAATCTGTGAATTTTACACACACAAATGTCAAATCTCAAAATCAATAATAATGAAATGAAAGTTGGCATTTCTGAAAGAAATGCAGATGGTGTGCATTTCCTGGGAAGTAAACAGAAAAGCTTCTGATAATAATTCATACCATGAAATGGCTCATATGGCCTCCCAAGGTGAGCAGAAACATTTCCGATTATGGCGGTGAGATATCACATCTCTCTCTCTCTCCGGTATTGTTCTCCATTTCTTTAGAGTAATTAATCAGACTTTTCTTACATATCCCACCTTGGGAGTTTTGAATACAAGCAACATGGTTTGACAAATTAAAATTTTAATCTTAGTGTGAAAGCTTTCGGTTTTTTTCTTTCAGATAAGAAAAAGTCTCAAAAGAAGAAAAATGCGGATAAAGGTACCCAGAGAAAACAAGGGAATAAGAAGAAGAAACTTGAAAAGGAAAAAGAATGGAGGTGGCCTGAGAGGGAAAATGGTGCTGCAAGAAACTCAGAGAGGAATGCTGACAAAAGCTCCAGTAGAAAAGATGAAGACGAATTTTATGATAGAGATTATTCCAGTGATAGAAATAATTCCCGGAGTGGAAAGGAGAGGAACCGAGAAAAAAATGTACTTTTAGACAGCAAAACCGGCCATTCTAAAAAGAGAAAAGAAGGAAGACCTTCTTTTTCTGAGGATGAAGAGAGGGACAGGCACCAAAAAAGGGACAGCAAGCTCCACAGAGAGAAGAAGGACAGATCTAAGTCCAGAGAGAGGCCTCACCATTATCCCAGCCCCAGAGAGTTTGAAGAAAACAGCCAATATTCAAACCAGTTTAAAGAGATAAGGAAAGAGGAAAGCAGGAGAAGGCATAGAAATGCTTCCCCATCCAGGCACAAATAAATCAAGAAGAGTTTTCAATACCGACTTGCCATTTGAACTGTCTTTTTACAACTTCCTACACATTTTTAAAAGAGAAACCCTTTGTACAAAATACTTCCAAACAGTAATGTCTCTTCGAATCACTGTTAATTGTTGGAGCTTTCCGCTAAGCTGCTGCTTAAAAGACTTCGAATCCAAGAGGAATCAAAGCCCAATAAAACAGTTAAACATTGCTTTCAATGGGATATTAGTATGCTGTAAATATTTATTCTTTGAATTTTATTTGTGTTCTCTGGAAATGCTAAACATTCCTTCCTTTCCATTTTTGAATTTTAGATTTCAGCATATATTAAAAGTTTCATTTCAGAAATAACATTTGTGAATTATTTTTTGTGAATTACAGACTAAAAGGGCAGTCTTTTAAATTCGACAATGCAAAATAGATCAGTGTTTGGAAATGAAAACTTTACCAATATCTATCATGGTTTATTGGTCACATTCAATGCCATATATACTTGAGATTATCCCATCCTTGAATAAGCATGATCCTTGACTTTTTGACCCAAATGACATGATAACATGCCATATGCCAGGGGTGTCAAGCATAAGGCCCATGGGGCTGTTCTGGAAAATGTAAGGGCTGGCCCGTATTGCTTCGGCCCGGTCTACCCAATGCAAAGAGGCCAGCGTCACTTCGGTCCAGTCTCCCCAATGCAAAGAGGAAACATCAGGCCAGCGTGGCTTCGGCCCAGTCTACCGAATGTGAAGAGGTGCCAATGACAGCAGTTTGGGGAGTGGTGTCAAGCTGGGTACGCCACCCAATCAGCCATGCCCAGTGAGTGGTGTCAAGATGACCACACTCAGTCGACCACGCCCCCCGCCCCCCCAAGGTCAACCACAGCCCTGATGCGGCCCTCAATGAAATTGAGTTTGACACCCCTGCCATACGTGGAAACGGCCGATCTAGATATATTCTAGATGAAAAGCAGTTGTGAATAAACAACAGTAATAAGTTGATCCTTGTGGCTGTAAATTTAGTAAAATCTAAATTTACAAAATTTAATTGTAAATTCTAAACAGAAATTATGCTTCTGTTTAGAAATTGAAAATCTAAAGCTCAAAGAATCAATATGTTAAAATTAACTCTTAGTGAACTGAAAAAAGTCATAAAAGCTGAAGTTGAATAAAAACTAATGTAGCATGATTGCTGGATATTGCTTTGATGATTTAATCATAAAAGATTATTTCTTTAAAAATCTAGTCAGAGTATGTATATTTTTTTACTTCTGAAAAATATATAATTCTGGTAAGAACTATATTTGGTATTTTTAAATTATTGCCATTCAGGGTCTGATGTGAGCAGTAAATCTCTGTAACACAAATTGTTTTAAAATGCTTATGAGAGTTACCTGTTGACTCAGAATCAAAATCAAAATACATAAAAGCAATGCAAAATCTGCTTTCAATTAGCCATGTAAATAATGCCACTTTTTAATAATTTCCACGAATACTCGTTAATAAAGGAACATATGGGTGAACTATATAATTTAGGGCACTGTAGGAATAGAGACTGGTTAGTCTATACCAGGGGTGTCAAACTCAAGGCCCGTGGGGCCACCCTGGAAACTGAAGGACTGGCCCGTGATGCCTCTGCCAGCGAAAACAGCTTTATGAGGGCCACACGTGGTGGTCCTTTTTGCTGGCAGAGTCCTGCAGAAGGTTGTCACAGCCGAAAACAGAGCCTGGGGAGGTCACATGTGGCCCCATGAGCTCTGTTTTCACTGGCAGAGTGCTAGCAAAACAAACTACTAGCAAAAGTGGATTTCACCCCAGCCCTGCCCAGGCCACCACAGGTGCTCCCAACACAAGTGATGTTGAGTTGGCCATGCCCTTCATGGCCACACATACCTCCCCCCCTCCCCCCGTGGCCATACTCAACCCTGATGCAGCCCTCAAATCGAGTTTGACATCCCTGGTCTATAGGAATTAGATAGCATCTCTTCCATTTTTTATTACAAAACATGATTTGAGCTGCAGATCACTTTATTAGACTCATTGAATGCCATCTATGCATCCGATGAGGTGAGCTGCAACTCACAAAAACTATTGCCTTTTAATGCAACTTGTTAATTTGAAAAGGTATTGCCAGTCTTTTTCTATATAATGCAAATATCATTGAGGATGATAACAAAAAGATACATTTGAAATCGATGACTATAAAAAATATATCAACAAATTTGTATTCTAATTTTTATTCCCTTTTCTTTCTTAGCTTTTGAATTGTTTTCATTCTTTTAAAGCCACTGAATTGTGTCATGAACAAAGATCTGTATTGGGGGTGGGTTCTAAATTTTTTTACTACCAGTTCTGTGGGCGTGGCTTGCTTGGTGGGTGGGGCTTGCTGATCATGTGACTGGGCGTGGCCATGTGGTCATGTGACTGGGGGGTGCGACCAATTTAGCAGTCCATTTTGCCAGGAAGCATGGAGTTGGACTAGATGACCTCTGAGGTCCCTTCCATCCTTTTCTATGCTGTTTGAAAGCATCCTCTGAAGCTGTGTCTAGGGCCAGCCAGGCTTGTGGTCCTCCGAGCCTCCCTCTCTCCCTGCCTTCTTCCTTCCTTCCTTCCTTCCTTTCCTTCCTTCCTTCCTTCCTTCCTTCCTTCCTTCCTTCCTTCCTTCCTTCCTTCCTTCCTTCCTTCC
>JANHFK010002206.1:133815-144103 GCA_036250565.1 Sibynophis collaris | reverse complement strand
TAATTGCAGGCATCTGGTGTTAATAACAGGGTGCTTTAGACCGCTGTACTACCAAGGCCCTTGCTAGTCCCTATGCCTTTCTTTAGCTTTTGCAGATCTTGGCATACAAGGGTACTTTCATTCCTAGGATTATAGGTAGTCCTTGTTTAACAACAGCAATTGGGGTCAGAATTTTGATCGCTAAGTGACACAATAATAAAGTGCAATGTCATTTGACCATGCTGCTTACCACCAGTAGTTCCAGCCCTTCTGGTTGACATTGTTAAGCAAATCAGAGGTCATTAAGCAAGGACATCCTGTGGCCTCCATGTGCAACCTCCTGCTGGCCTTCCACTTGTCTTGCTTGAAAAAAAAATGGAAAGGTTGCAATTGGTGATCACATGACTGCAGGATATTGCAACATCATAATTGTGAGGATTAGTCTTAACTACCATTGGTTCAGCATTGTTTTAAGTTCCAAATGGTCATTGAACAAGATGTTAAATCAGGACTCCCTCCCTAGTAGGTTTCTCTCAAGCATCAATGTTGATGCAAAACTTTGTATAGAGTCATAATAATTTATTATTCCTATGTCAGCTTCCTTTACAGCTGTATGTGTCTCTGTTAACACACCACTGGTCCACATGGAGAGAAAATCGGTCCTGCAAATGTTTGTTGTTTTTTTTAAATATTAGTATGTGATTTTTCTCAACATAGTTACAATAATTTTACTTGTAAACAACGCTTTTGCATTGTAAGGATCAGAAGAAAAAAATCCCAGTCCACATATTTTACAGTAATCAAGATTGAGAAACATGATCTAGGAGAAAAAAACATAACATATCAAAGAAGCAACTGACAGACACACAGTAACTATCCTATCCCAATACCTGGGAGCACAACCAGGTTTTCAAGATCTGGTGGAATATCATTATTCAGAGCTTTCTCTGGAAAGATATTGTCCCAGAGGGCAGGTGCAACTATAGAAACATACTTCCTAGACCTTGATAGATGAGACTGTTTAATTGAAGGGGCCTGTAGTTTACCATCTCTGATTATCTTACTGGTTGGGCAGAAACTATTGGAGATAGGTGGTCCCTCCTCAGTAACTAGGCCTTGTCCCCTGAATTCTATGAAACAATTATTCAAACATGTCTTGTATATGTATAGTTAAAAGTAGGTAGGTCAGGGGTTTCAAACTCACATTGTCACGTGACGTGTCGCAACTTTTTCCCCCTTCGCTAAAACGGGGGTGGTTGTGGCCAGCATGTGACGCATCTAGCCTGCGGGCCGCGAGTTTGACACCCCTGATGTAGGTGAATGTGATGCCAATTCTGAGAAATGAAATCAAGAATCAGATTTACTTTTTTTATTTCCTGAATGTTTTATTTACTGCAAATTTCTCCTTTTCTCCAGTAGGAAAAGTTGCATTGGTAGAAAACTTTTCTCAAAGTTGAGATTGGATAGCAGAATTGCAATGCTCTTTTTCAAGATAAGGTGACTATAGCATTACAATGAAGATGTTGAGGTGCCTTCTGCAGTAATCTTACCATTTATTGTGATTTATATTCTACTCCTTTATCATTCCGCTATCTGACTTGTCTTTTATACAAGAGTCATGCATTGCCTTAATGACTGCAAGGTTTTTACTAAAATAACTCCTGGAGCAAATTTCTTTCCTGCTCTACTTGCTTTGAATTACTGTTCCATTTAAAATGTGTTCCTTCCCTTGGTACATTGCATTTAGATTTATTATCTAACATTTGTGATATATTTTGTTCTTATCAGCCCAAGTTCTTGTTAAGACTGACATCATTTTGAAACCACTCAGACTGTTTCTCATTTTCTTGAATTCTAGTACCTCTTGCTACTTTGATAGTCTGTATCTGACTTTCTCTTGTTAACTATTCATATATCAAGTTCATTTATAGGGCAGGAATGCACTTAAAAGAAAACTTTACAAAGCAAAGCAAACAACAAACCTGGCTATAAACATCCTTGCTGATTTAATTACATAATGGTGTTAATTTCAAATTAAAGAACTCACTAGAAATAATTATGTAGTCCAGTGCTGTACCCATTTATATAAATAATTACTATGGTGCTACTGAATTTATTCTTAAATAACATGTATAGAATTTCAACTGTAATGCCTTAAAAAATTTCCTTTTTCCAATTGCAAAAGATTGTGAGCTGAATTCAAATGTATCCTTAACTTGACAGAAGACTAATATTCATTGAAGGACCATATTTGCCTTGTATTTTAGGTAAAAGGCAAGAGATTTTATTTTACTGGTATAATAGATGGCATAAGAGGACCATAGATCATATTTATCAACAATCAGCTCAACTTCTCCAATAATTCTTGTGCAAACATTAGTAAAGGAGAGTAGTAAGTATTTATATTCTGCTCATAGTCCTTTTTGATATTTAGCAGATTTGTGAACCTTTATAATAATAACCTCTTATTCAGGGAAATACCCTTTATACATAGATACCTGCCTTTTCAAAATACTTTTCATTCTATTAAGTCTGATTTATTTATTCCCTTACTAACAGGATTAATGTCCCCTTTTCAACAAGAGTCCTCAAGGTGGTTTCTAAAATAGATCTATATAAAAGCATAATAAATAAACATTCCAATATAAACTATAAAAAATTAAATAGCAGCTGAGCACCTCTATAAAAAGAAATAGAAAAATCAATACAAATAGCTTCTCAAAGTCAATGAGAATAGAATTGATTTTGCTTGCATGTGAAAAGTAATAATAAAGTGCCAGATAACCTGATAAACATGGATAATGCCACCACAGAAAAGTGAATGCCACCACAGAAAAGGCCTTCTCTTTAGTAGGCATCCCGTACAGTGGTGATGGCGAACCTATGGCACATGTGCCGAAAGTGGCATGCAGAGCCATCTCTCCGGGCATGCGAGCTGTTGCCCGTTGCTCTTCCAGTTTCCAGCACGCTGGCCAGCTGGTCTTTACACACACAGGAGCCAGCGCTGTAAACCAGAAGAGCAGCCACCCCGTGCAAATGCACGTGCCGGGCGCTGTTCTTCTGGTTTCCAGCATGTGCACTGGGTGGCTGCTCTTCAACATTCCTTTAGAGAATGTGACCCTAGAACATGATGGCTCACAACTCCAAACACATCTAGATGCTACAGATTACCTGGATTCATTTTGGACTGGAATATATTACTGAGAATGTTTTGGTGCTTTTTGTGGCTTTTAGGGTCTTTATCCTCCTGGGCTGCTATCAGAATTGGGCTATTGCTTGCTACTAGTCCTTCCTATTAGGCGTTTACTGAAAAATATAAGTTTTGGAACACTTGTTTAACATCAAGGCCACCAATGTGCTCACTTCGGCAGCACATCTACCAAAATTGGAACGATACAACATCAAGGCCACCATTGATCAAGTTCCATCATGGACGAATCCTGTCAACATCTGAATCACTGAGGGAAATAAGTTAAAGCAATAGCACTTAGATTTACATACTGCTTTATAACCCTCTCTAAGGGTTGTTTACAGAGTCAGCATATTGCCCGCAATAATCTGGATCCTCAGTTTATTGATATCGGAAGGATGGAAAGCTGAGTCAACCTCGAGCTGATGAGACTCAAACTGCAAGCAGCCTATAGTACTGCATTCTAACCATTGTACCACCACGACTCTTAAAGCGTTGGAAAGGAGTACCAAAAGTATGTTAATAATGGCCAGTAATACTTGCTTGCCATCCTCTCCATCAGTACCCTTTAAACCATTAAATGAGATATGAATGTTGCCTAAATTCAAAAATAACAAATGAAAAGTCAACCCAGAAAATTCAGAAGTACTATTGGGTCAATAGGAAATTCAGGGTTTGAAGTTCAGACAATTTGGTATTCTCCCTGAAAGAGCAGGCCCATTGTCACATCTTGTTCCTTGAGTATCACTGGCAACCCTGTGCAGTAAGGAGTTCATTTATATTATTGAGCATCAGCTGCAACCATTCCTGAGTTAATCAGATCTGTCAAGTTATCCACATCTTCATTACAGTCTGTCTTAACAAGGTGTTTTATATGGAAACTCTGGTTGTGCGGACACTAGGCTGCTAGCTGATGCAAGGACCATATGATGCCCAGTAGTGAAAGATCTGTTCCAGTTGCATTTGCTTTATCAGCCTCAATTTAAGATGTTGGTATTAACCTGAGTACTTGGGTATTGATACCTTCATTAAGTTTCAGATGGTTCATCAACCCAAGCATTTATTACATGAAAATAATTTAATTAATACTATTTATTAGTACTAGGAATAACAATAATAGTAACAGCAATAGCTATCAACCTTTTGGACAGTCCCATTGACCCTTGGGAATCAATATTGACCACTTTGGAGAACCAAAGTGATTTAGGCCTAGATAAGGGACTGTTTCTAATTAGACTGGCCATTTATCTGCAGGATGAGCTCTCGGGGAGGTGTCCTTCCTCTCAAGTTCAGTTATATTAGGTAGTTTATTTCCTCAGAATTGCATTAGGCACCCACACTCACCATCTGGCTATGGAAGACCAGCTAAGATACTTTGCTAGGCTTTTAAATGTTTGTTTTATTTATTATTTACTTTTCAATTTGTATTTTCTACTTTCCATTTTTGATGGCCACCTTGTCTATATCAACGATGTCTATTAACAGCAAATTAAACAAATAACTGAATAAATGATTAATTAAACAAATGTCAGTTAAGAGTAGAACCAGCAACAAAACATTGGAGCTGTGCCCTCTTTTAGGACAGTCTTTGTTCCATTTTACTCCATCCAATCTTTTTACATCCAGACATCCCAACCAGGCTTCGTTCCATGAACAGCTGAGAATGATCACAATATGTAATTTCTTTTTGGAATTTTGTTCCTCATGGCTTTAAAATCACATTCTTTCCATTTTGGCTCTTTCTTCAGTTGAGTCTATCTGAATATCATCACTTCACTAGGCAATAAAGAGGAGGCAGTGTTTTCCATTAAGTTTAGGATGTTTGGGATACACTTCGTTTCTAGGAAACCATGTTAATTTATGTAAACTATGTTCTTGATGTTGCACTCCTTTTTAATAACACCCATATTAAATATTTTAATAGTCTGTCTTTGGAGTCTCTCTTAGCTTCCATAACTATTTAACTCTGAACAGACTTATAACTAATAAACAATAAAACTCGGGGATGAAAAGACACCCCGAAATAAAACTGATCTGTAAAATCTTTTATTGAGAGGTAGCAATAGGAGAAAATTCTAGTTCTGTAACAAGTGTTTGCTTTGTACATTTATCCTTTTAGTGCAAGTACATGAAATAAGGCAGTACTGTGTAGATTCAGAAGATTTGTGAACTGATCTTATCAGATATCTCCTAAAATGGTTACAGCTAGTATAGTGAATATCACATGTTCATATAGTATCTGCTATCTGCTATAATATGTCCTGTGCATGGCAAGACATGCAACATCTCATGCTTTTATTCAACAACAAACTCTATTTCTCCAAATATTTTGGACTTCAGCCTTACCAGTTTCAGCTAGCGTGGCCAATAGCACAGAAAAATAATATTGACATTCAAATCATTTGGAAGGCAATAGGTTGATTGTCAATGTTGAAGTTAGAATCAAATAATAGAAAATTAAAGTGAGTCACCTTTTTATGACAAGTTCCTGCTTTTCCTGAATTCATTTGAGTGTATTTCACTGGATCAGTTTATTCATCATAGTTGCCATAATGTTTAGTTTTGGCTATTCAGCAAACCTTAGATAAGCAAATTGTGATTTAGTTTGATAACTAAATGAACCAAATTGTTATTTTTTTCATTTTATCAACAATCAATTGTTATGTATTATAATGAGAAATGAAGATTGCTGCTTTTTAAGACCTTGTACATTTGCTTGAGTGAGTACAGAGTTATTTAAATATTTGTTAATATGAGTACTACTAACATAATACTAGACATGATTCTATTCCCTTCTGTTTTAGGGAATCATATATGTTTTGTGTGGTAGCAGTCAAGGTCACCAGTAATACTCCTAATCATATTTCCTAATCTATTTGTATGTGTAGCAGTCAGTATATATATAAAATGTAAGGAAGAAGGCAGAGCTTATTGTGTTAGTTTAGCTTGGAAGCAAAAGAAAGGAATCGGGAAAAGAAATTGAAACTGACAAGTTTGGAGAATGAACCTTCACCCTCATCCTACACCCGAGCTACAGATATTCGCCACTATTGCAAATATAGATAGTACCCATTTTAGAGTGTATTTCCATGCACTCCCCACCATCTGGTGGTTTATATCAGTAGTGATAATGAAACAGTCTTAAGTGCTGCTAAAGAGAAGTCAGAGGTAGATTCTGTTTCCATTAAGATAGTGTAAAGGCTGTCCTTATCTTCAAGCAAATGGTGGCTGTCCCAAGCAGATTTTGACAGATGTTGGAAGGCAAAGCTACTACATAGCTCCTAAACAGTCTGCTGTGGAGACAGCCTTGCCGACCATCAACAGACACTGTAATGATATATAGGAATGACCTTGGGGACAGGGCAAAGAGATGCAACCAGGGGAACAATTGGATGAAAGGCATCTTAGTCCGCAGCAGGCATGTGGGTGCGGTGAGCAATTCAAAATGGACCCTTCCTAGTAGCTGGGGCTATAAAGGAGATTTTTTTTGGGGGGGGGGGACTTTTGGATTTTCACAACTGTTAGTGTAACCTTACAGTAATGTAGAAATAGCTTATCTGGTCGTGCTTCCTATTTTTCTACCTCACAAGGCTAATGTATGATGAAGGATATTGTTCCATCACCACTGTGAAAATAACTAATTGGTTTCTCAGTGTAGAAAGAGGAAAGATGCATTCCAATTCTACATGCAGACAAGAAAATGCCTTAGGTTGGCTTTGCTGAATTTGATATGATACATAACATACATATCAGATACCACAGGATGATACCACATGATTCATCATACAATGGCTGAAGAAGTTATCTCATGTATCTTGTGATCCTTGCCCACACGTAATATGAAAATAAATGCTATTGCCTTGCTCCATTAAAAACTGTGTATTATAACCAATGAAATCAATTTCCAAAGGATAAAATGTTTCTGTCCATCATACAAGACTGGACAGAGTTTGCCCTGCCCCATCAAAGCAATGTTATCTTATGGGACCCAGAAAAATGTATTTTGTGCTTGACCTTAGAACAGCATCTTTCTCTTACCCCTCCCCCCACAGGTCATTATAGCCTCTACCCCTTTTGACTTTTTAAGAGGGCATTAAAGCTCTGGCTCTTCTCACAGGCATTGAATTAGGGATGACATGTAATCTGCCACATCAGATGTGATGCAGTGCAGGCTGTTTTACCTCCCCGGTGTAATTGCTTTGTCTTTTTTTTTTCTCACTTGCACTTACCTGTTTTTAATCCTCTGTAAGCCACTTCTAGTCCTTGGTGTCCTCAGCAATTGATTAAATAAGTCCATTGCCACAAAAATCTATTTAGTATTTAATTTAGAACTGCAATCATTCACAAAATTTGGCATATTGGTAGTGGAAATTGTCATATCTATGAACAGATCCTGAAGAATATACTCATGCCAAATCTCCAGGGTCAAATTTCTGACAATTCAACTCCTCTACCTAAGGGGATATTGTGTGTGCAAATCTATAATTTCCAAAGGCACATCAGCTATCATTCTGTTATAATTTTCTTAACTTCATTTCCTTCATTAAGGAGCTAATTTTACTCCCAAGTGGATCATTAGCTTTTTACCATTTTTGATTAATTTAATTTGTACAATGAAGAGCTACCTATGTAGTGAATAGGAACTTTAGCTATTCTTAGGAAATTGTGTCAAAGCTAATGCATTTGAAAGAATTAAAATTCATTCTCAGAGAAGTACTTCAAAATCTATAAGAAGGTAGGAATAGGGCCAGGGATGAAGATAGAGGTGGCAATAGCAATAAGACTTATATACAGCCCTGTAGTGCTTTACATCACTCTCTGGGTGGTTTACAGTGTCAGCATTATTTGCATATAGCCTCCAAGAATCTTGGTCCTCATTTTATGTGTAAACTGCAGTTGTCATTTATGAAATCTAGCGGAAGATGTCTCAAATATTTATTTGAAAAGGTTGTAAATTTCTGATATTAAGGGATGCTAAACCTAATCAACATCCAGATGGGGAGAAAAAAAAACACTGAAGTTCTTTTGCAGTAACTGCCTTTTGTAGCAAAATCTTGACACTTCACCTGGTATTGTGGAACTTATGTCATATTTATTGCCAAATAATATAACAACTGTGCTCCAAGTACTTGATTCTTCTAAGATGGGACTAATGAAAAACAAACAAACATGAAACAGCTGCACAGTTCTGACCACTTCTGCTGCATATGATATAATCACCTGAATCTTTGCATCCATGAGCTGTTTTAAGCACTAACGTAAATGGTGAGAGATAGATGATGGAAAAGACCTTCATATATTGCATCTGTATCTTTTTCTTATTTGGCATATTGTTCACTAAATGAGTCTCTGTTTTAGGGAACAAAGGAACTTTCCCCCATCCCCTGCTCCCCAAGATGTAGTTTAGGAAGAAGTGAGAATTTTTTATCCTCATGAATTTTTTAATCTATATTCTGATAAGTATTAATAATATAAATATATATTTTTTGGCAAAAAAATCCCCTGTAACCAAGACAACTATACCATTTTCCTTTTTCAAAACGGGATGCTCAACTATTGAATTGCTCAATATTCTTTCAGCACAATGCTTATGTTCTGCTGAATCCACATCTATAACAATTCCTCCACGATCAACAAAAAAAACCCCGATGGCACTCAAGATGTATGGTATAATTTTGGTAAACCTGCATCAAAGGCAGTCTCTTCTTCCCTTGAAGAGGCTGGTGAGACTAGCAACTAGATGTGATGCAGGCAGTCAATCTGCACTCGATCTCAGCCAGATTATGGAAGAGGGAGGGATGGGCAAAGTTATAACAGGGAGCTAGCAACTGCGGGGGCAGGGGGGGTGTCAGAGCAGGACACACACAAAATTGAGCCACCTAGGAAGATTCATGCAGACACTCAACAGAGGAGAGAAAAGCAAGGGAGCTGGAGAAGAAAGGTACTTTCTTTGACAAAGAAGTCTATTACAGTTCTCTCCCCCACCCCCGAAGAGAATTGATTAAATCCTTATAAGGAATATTTTTTGGTAAACTCTTATTTGGGCCAGCTCAACTTGAAAACTTCACTAATAGCAAAGTTTACAGATTAGCAACAATTTGCAAATAATAACCTTACTTAGAGACTGTTCTCTGGCACTTCTGAATAAATGTAACTTGCAGAGATGATACTGTGCTCTAACAATTATAGCTACTGTTTATGTCCAGCATGGATTTAATGCAAGAAATATACAGTAAAGACAAGAGGCTATTCTCTGCTAAAGTCAACAGAATTACAGGATTTGTTTAGGTTCCTTTAGCCATGGAGGAATGTCTCTCAGAATATGAACCCCCAGACAAATATTTATGAATGCTTTCAAAGCAGCACAACAGAAATTAAGAATTGGAGAATGTAGTGATACTTGATTGGTCGGACCTCTACATCAGCTCTGGTTTTTCTTCAAGTTATGTAAATCTTTTGTCTTATACACCGATTATTTCTAATTTGTGGGCCAAAAAGTCTTGATAGAAGAATATGCAGATGTTTCATTACAAAACTAATTAGAGGTTGTGGGGGGCTGGATAAGAAGAAACAAGTTCAGGCTGAACCTTAAGTAGACTGAGTGGTGTTGAAGCCCTCAGACAGAATGGTTGCCCAATTTTGAGATCCTTGACTTATGGCTCCTACTTAAATATCAGGTGATAGGAAGGTCTTTGCACAAATATATCTTGTGAACCAACTGGGACTCACTCATACCTTGGTTTGGACTTCCACTTTGGACTACTTCAGTAAATTCTAGATAAGGTTGCATTGAAAATTACTCCAAAGCTACAACTGATCATACAGTTATGTAAGTAGTTATGGGCATATCTTGATACATCTGTGTAACACCATGGCTTCCCAAACTGCACTGGCTCCAGTGTGTTTCCTGGTGCAATTAAAAATGCTGATAAAAGCCTAGAAAGCCCCCTTCATGACTTCTCCAGTTTACCTTCTCCAGTTACTTCTGCCCACCCCACAAGGTCTGATAGTCTAAGGCCCTTCATTGAAACAATGGCATCTGATGCAGGGGTGAAATCCTCCCGGTTCGCACCGGCTCTATCGAGTAGGTAGGAGAAGCTGTGGCTGGTTCGGAGAACC
>JANHFK010002206.1:50622-68545 GCA_036250565.1 Sibynophis collaris | reverse complement strand
CACGCCCACAGAACTGGTAGTAAAAAAATTTAGATTTCACCACTGGCATAGATTACATCATTTAGTTAATAAATGATAAAGATCTGGGTGCAGTGGAAAAGAATGATATATTATTTGTGGAATTTAATATGTTAACCACATGTTCTATAATATATTACCGTGATATTGATGTGTTGTATACTTTTATAGACTGGCTACTTCTGTGTAAATAACCAATCATGATTTAACGATTGTATGCTGTGTTAAATAAGCATCTGCTAGACTTGATTAGTATCCAACTCTGCGGAACTGGTAGCAAATTATAATAGGCAGAGTAATTTTAAGCAGTAAGTAATGTCACAATCAAAAGTTCAAAGTGGAAAGTTAATGATAGTCTTCTCCACACAAATCTAGAAGCTCTACATTTGTTTTGTTTGATTTAGTGTATGGGAACCTATTGTAGAGCAAAAAATAAACTCGAGCAAGTACAAACAAAAATACCACACATTGTTGGGAGGCTCTTCAGCCTTCCATCATTATTCCCACATGATTTAAAAAAAAAAGACTTAAAAATGAAAAGCAGTAAATATATTTTTTTAAAAACAAAGGTTTAGTTCCTCTCCCACAAATTCTGTAATATATGCTTCCCCACCCATATATGATATGATCACAAAGTTTAAATTATAAAGGAAACAACCTTCCCTCTGCTAGCATAATTTTCTTTAGAATATATTTAGAGGGTAAAAGGACTTGGAGGAAAAATATCTTACTGACTGGGTGTTTGAAAAGGCTGCCTGCATAGAACATCTACCTATGTCATACTAGGTGAGCCAAACTGACCAGATTTAGAAGATGTCTAAATTACACTATTAGTCTATTATTCAGGATAATTATTTAAGGATTTGATTAAATGGATTGCATCCCACAACAATGTACACTATAATTTGATTAGAAGATTTGTATTCTGTTTCCTATTAAAAAGAAACCTTAAAGCAGTGGCTTAAAATAATTAAAATTGCAACAAAAGTGGCTTAAATGATTAATTTAAAATGTGCATTAATTAAAAAATACAATTTTAATTTTTTTTAAAAAATTAAATGAATAATAAAGCAATAGCAAAAGAAATATAATTAACTGTTAATGTTTCAACTTCCATAAGAATCGGTAGTTTATCTTAGAAATGATAAATTGTCCATGAGAATTTAGATGGAATCCCTGGGCCATAGAAGGAAGGAGGGGGAAGGAAGAAGGCAGACACACCAGATCAAGTCTAGCCAGAGTTGACAATACAAGATCTTCTT
The DNA here is from genome assembly GCA_036250565.1 of Sibynophis collaris. Taxonomy (NCBI): domain Eukaryota; kingdom Metazoa; phylum Chordata; class Lepidosauria; order Squamata; family Sibynophiidae; genus Sibynophis; species Sibynophis collaris. The sequence goes on along the minus strand of JANHFK010002206.1, from coordinate 67,265 downwards.
GGTAGATAGCAAAGGAGACCAGAGACCAAGGCTGTATACCGGTAATTAGTGTAATGACTTGCAATGACTTGCACTTTGAAGAAAGATGACTGCAATGAGCTCTGTTGAAAGGTCACCTTTCCCCCAACCTTAAGAAGCTGCCTGTGGAAAACAGTATCTAACCAAAGCTAAGTCCTTTCAGATCACATGGATTAAAACAAAGTACATTTAGGAATGTACAAAGTACATTTAGGAATGTACTTCATTTTAATCCATGTGAAATGGGTTAAAAAGTTTAAAAAGTTTAACAGGCTGAAGTTGATGTTAAAACACTTCATTAAATGATTGATGTGTGTGTGTGTAATCATAAACATCTTTATACTTATTCTCCATCATTGCATGTTTGCAGTTAACTGTTTAAGGAAGAAGGTATGGGAATTATAAAAATTCCACTCCACTTTTTGGTTAAAAATAGCCATAAATGTTTCAATTGGTGGAAGCTGTAGTTACAGAGAACATACCCCAGTATTTAAACCTGAAATACACTGTTTTACTGTAAAAGAGAAAATGGTAACTTGTTTATATTAAAGTGTTGTTATTTTTTTTTACATCAGCTCTGCAGTTTGAAAACAGCAAAAATAGATGTTCACCGTTGGGAAGCAGAACACTTTATTTTGATACCCATGCCTTTGTATGCCTCTTGGAAGAAAATGGTAATGAATATATTATTCTACAATTTGAATAACAATAACAGTTTCATTATTCTGTATCTCTTCAAAAATAACCACTGACATAAATACTATTTTGTATGCATTTTTCTGGAATAAGTTACCTGGCATTTGTATTTACTGATAGTTGTAGTATATTTATGTCACTATAATAGTAAGCATGAGCTTTTGGGGGAAGGTAGTTTTAATGATTTTACACAGTTGCACATTAGTTACATATTGGAACTAGATTTCATTTCTGTACTTTGAAATTAATGCTGTTAAACATTCATATGCATGTCATATAAGTATTCCATTGTTGATCAATTTTATTTAAGATGCTATTTTTCCACTAGTTGCCTCTTGTAATAATGTAAAACTTACTGAAGGGCTTTCCTTCAATATATATTTTTACATATATATAAATTAGTTTTAGATGTTCCATATCCAAATGGAACACTTGAACAACATGCCATCTGGGAACACTTGAAAACATTACAATAAGAACAGATGCAAAGGCCATAATTTGGTAGTGGCTAAGGGAAGGCAGGGCATAGAGGGAAGGTAAAATATAAAATGTGTAAGAGTGCACTGCAAGAGATGTAGATTTGTGGAGCATATTAAATCTTGAGAGGCCCTAAAAAATTGAAAGATTCTACCTCATTATTTAGGGTTACACCTGTTCTCTAATGATAATTATATGGGAAGGAATATATTTTGTTTCTGTTTACCAAATTATTATTGAAAGCTCTTGTTTTTATGATTGTTTGTTGAGTCAAGGTGTATGTAGCAAATAATGTTTTATATTGTTTTAGGATTCACCACCCAGCAATCTGAGATCATTGTGTCTGCTATAATGAACATTATGAAAAGCAATATGGATATGATACATAAAGACATGGTCACCAAAATGCAACAGGTTGATAATGTATTTAATATATAATAACATTTACTAGGGTGGACTCAGATTAAAACCATCTAAATTATAGACATTTAGTTATAATAACTGATTTTGATAGTGCCACTAACATAAAATGTGTTACAAAGGAAATATATAAAATATGTCTGTGCTAAACAATAGAATACTCTGATCTCCATCTATTCATAAATCATGCAAAAGCATTCATTTTTGCTGATATGGCCATATTTTGCATGGATTCTTATATTTACCTTCAAAGTTAGTACTTCTTCATGAGTCCAAGGTGAGTGGGGGGCCATGCATATGGCATCTGTCTTACAATTCTTCAAATCAAATAAACATTTTTTGGGATCACACTGCAACTCTAGAAAGCACCTGCCAGTCCCAGGAAAAGACAGATTGTGTGTGTGTGTGTGTGTGTGTATCATATATATATATAACAATTGTAATAGGCAAAGAATTGCGCAAACATGCACTCTACAGAAATGTCATGGCTTAAATAGTCCATATATATATATAATTATGTCTATATTCCTTCCTACATTCAACTAAATAAAGTCCCCATCAGTTCTACATAATATTTGCATAAACATTATAGCTAGAATGAAATTGTGGATGATATCTCAGCACTGGTTGTACTAATGGCCTGAAGAAACCCTTTTTTCTTTTTTCTCCAAAGGAAATTGCTGTTCAGCAGATAATGTCTCACATTGGTGGTGTAAAAAAAGATATGATTATTTTGGAAAAGAGTGAATTTTCAGCACTCCGATCAGAAAATGAGGTAATTTTTTAAAAAATGTAATGGCTATTTTTTGAACATATGTGGATGAAATTTTAGTAGTGGCTCAAAAATATGTTGAATCCATTTAATATTAGCTACCATCTGAAATTAAGGAGTCTTCTGTTTTCAGTTTTAAGGTAGAAACCTTGTACTAAATAAAATCACTGACACCAGACTATCGAAAGGGGTTTTGTATTTAACCACATTGAGAGCAGTAGATAAAAGAATGTGCTGTGCTCATGCCTATTTCATTTCATTGTGATTTTGGAGTCCAACAAAAACCAACAAAAGTACAAAACAATATAGTTTCTCTGAGACTGGAAATCTTAATTTTTGACTTCCACTTTTCCCCTCCATGTTCATATTTGTGAGTGCTTTAATAAGATCAATGTGCTTGCTACATTCAGTTCAGCTTTGTAGAGGCATATACAGTAGATGCTTTTTGAATATATCCGTATACACTCATATATAGTAAATGTAGTTAAATAAGAATTCCAAGTTCCCTCCTTCTTTTCTACCTCCTTATTATTAAACTGAGTTGATTGTAACCTAAAATCTGTATTTGCTACATGTTTCACCATTTTTTGCCTGATATTTTAACTAAGCTTATTCTCTTTTTTATGCAAAGAAAATAAAACTTGAACTTCAGCAGCTAAAAAAGCAAGTAACAGTAAGTTACATTATTTTCAAAATGCAACTTCAGAATATAAAATGAATATCTACTTTCTGTAAGAAGTTATTTTATAATTCCGCCCTGTATCCACTTATAGGGGAGCAAATGCCATTGGGCTCTACTGCCCTTACTTCTGAATGAATGTGTATAAGATTATATTCTAAAATTACAAGCACTTGGTGAGAACCAACACAACAGCATTGTCAAAATCCAGTACATCTGCTTAACCCATCAGGAAGGATTATGTATGAATTTCTATAAATACAGATAGTTTAAACACTGCTGAATACAAAAATTCTGCATTAGTCTAGAAAGGGTTTGTTGCTCTTACTCTTACAACTCAGAATGATAATGAAATTATATGCTGACAAAGTAGTAAATACACATGACATACATATCACATGCATTTATACTAACAATATGTACATGGAACCTTAGAAATACTGATGTAAGCTTCTATCTTGTATCTTTTGGTCTGTGTCCTGGCAGCACCAAGAAATTTCTGGGAAAATTTACCAAGCCCCAAATTTAAGAAGTGGGCTGGGACTTCTGTTATCAAAATAAGTTGTCTACATAAAGTGAAACCACTTAATCTGCTTTTCATCTATAATAAACTAATCCATAGAAAACAGTGCCAAAAGAATCTTGGTAATAAAAATATTCAATTAAAATTACCATAGCTAAAATATCTTCAGCAAAAAAATAAAGACACTTTCTTATAGGTAATTGATAGAGGACTGCTTGTACACTCTCAAATACAGGAAGTCCTCAATTTATAGCAGTTTGTTAGTGACCATTTGAAATTACAACAACACTGAAAAAAGTGACTTCAGACTATTTTTCACACTTACAATCCATTGCTGCAACACCATGGTTATATGATCAAATTTCAGAAGTTTGATTCATGACGGTTACAGTGTCCTAGGGTCAAGTGATCACCTTTTGCACCCCCCGACAAGCAAAGTCAATGGGAAACTCAGATTCACTCAGCAACCGCAGGGATCACTTAACAATTGCAGTGATTCACTTAACAATTGCAGCAAGAAAGTCATAAAATGGAGTAAAACTCACTTACCTGTCTAACAGCAATTTTTGTGCTTACCAAAATTTGAATAGAATAGAAATTTGGGGCTCAATTGTTGTTGAGAATTGAGGATTACCTGTACTGCTTTTTATTTTTTGAAAAAAGTTTTTTTTATTTTTTACCTGTACTGCTTTTGAATATGTCTAATAATGTATTTCCCTACATTCTAAATTAGAAGCATTTCTCGCACTAGATTATGTGGTGAAACATTGCTGTTGAAAAAGTAAATCATTGACGGGTGTTTCTGTGATAGTGTTCTATAGATGTTGTATCATAGCAACAGAAAGGGTGTGTGGCAGACCTTCAGAATTCCGCTAATTTAAGGCACCTTTTATAAATTATATTGAGGTTTCTTGACCAGATACCAAGTAATATAGAGAGCAGTATTCATTTGAGTAAAATACACATTTTCATGCTTTTATTTAGTTTTCTCCTTCTGCTTTTGGTCTCTAAAAAACCTGGAACAATTTAGCAGGAGGAGAGTTTGGTAGAGTAATAAAAGAAATGACATAGTTCTGGAATAATTTAGGGCTGTTGACTGTGGAAAATTTCATTAAATATATAGTATTGCTTTTTTAAATTAAGGAATCTAAATACAGGCATTCAGTTTAGTTCTATGCAATTTTTTTCTAGGATGAAACTTCCAAAGTGCGAACAGATAGCAAGTTAGATTTCAATCTAGAAAAAAGCAGAGTAAAAGAATTGGTATGTATGTTTTCCTTTTATTGTAAAGATTATTCAGAAATACTGTCATACTGTATCATATAATTCTAATGTTAACTGTTCTCATAATTATGTTACTATTTGATCATATAGTATTGTGGGGATGATGCCTGTTAAACTAATGGATTAAACGTTAGTTTTAGATACCCCCCCTCCATTTTTTTTTTTTTTACAAAACTTGAAATAAATTATTTTAAGCTCACTGACTGCAGAGTTTAAATTCTCCTGAGTGCTTAATGAGTTCAAGAACCATAGCTAAAAATAAACTTTGGAAGATATTTATGATTTTCCTGGGACAAATGTAGATTTTGAAAATATTTCATTTGGAACTTTACCTGATGATATTTAGATAGCATTTCATTCATATAACTGTTAGTAAAGAAGGTAGAATAGAATGTGGAAGAGGTAAAAACTCTAGCTGCAGTGATATTTTAAGACGATTAATGACAAATGGAAGGTGACCTTTTTTTTTAGAAGCAGAAGATAATTAACTACTCTCTTCTTTTTTAGTATTCACTGAATGATAGAAAAGTATTGCAAATGAGGACAGAAATTGTGGAATTGGTAAGAATTACAAATATAATTATTAATCACAGTAAAAGTCCTTTTCACATCTGTTTTCAAACTTGCTTAGACATCATTATTTAATTAATCAAATGAATATAGCCACCCCTCTCACCGAAGGCAACTCTGAGCAGCAAACTATAATCAGATAAGAACCATAAATAAAACCAAAAATATACATTATAAACATATTTTTTAATAATAAATATCGTAAAAGCAAAAGATATAAACCACAGAAGGGGGAAAAATAAAAATGGCCACCTCAACCATAGAGCCATCTGAGCAGTTGCCTGGGAACCTCATGCCTGACAGCATAAGTAAGACTTGTGGGCTTTTCATAATATCAAAAGGGATGGAGCTATGGTAATCTAATGTTGGGGAAAAGAATGTTCCATAGGATAGGTACCGTTGCAGAGAAGACATCTATCCTGGAACTCATCAATTGAAGGTTCCTAGCTGATGGGACCCATAATATGCCTGCTCTGCCCAATCTAGATGGGTGGCTGATATATCTGGGAGAGGCAGTCCCTCAGATAATCTATGCCATGAAGTTAAAGATTAAAGATACAAATTAAAGTTAAAACCAGATCTTGAATTGGACCTGCAAGCAAACTGGCAGCCAATACAGCTCACAGAACAGAAGTATAATATGTGCTGCTCTAGAAGTGTATATAATTGCCTATGCTGCTGCATTTTGTACGAGATCTAGTTTCCAGAAAGTCTTCAAGGGCAGCCCCAAATAGAACACATTGCAGTAGTCCAATCTGAAAGTGTCCAGAGCATGGTTGACTCTGAGTAGGGCTTAATGACCCAGGAATGAGCACAAATGATGCGCAAGATGAAGTTGTAGTATAATAGAGTTTCTATCTAAACAGCCTGATTAGTGTAGAAATAATCTTTGACTATGACCATTACAGTTGGTTCTTATTCTTTCATGAATTACTAGAAAAATTATAGTGCAATATAAAAATGGAAAGGGTTTAAAGCTTCAGGAAATTAAAAATCATGAATTACGCAAAAATGATGGATGATAATATATGGTAAAAATCATCTTTAAACTGATAATCTATTTTAGAATATGAATATCATCTAGAAGTAAGAAAAATCCTTAGATATTTCCCTAATTTAGCCTCTTGTTCTTAGTAAGTCCTGTTATATTTTCCAAAGCATAATTTCTCCAACTGGTATGTGTCTCCAAAAACAATGTGAATACTTGATAGATTTTTGAGAATTGGCGAAGGTTGATGAAGGTTTAAATCTGTTTGAAATGAAATGTCATTCACAAATTTTTAAAAACCTATGTGTATAAGTTAAGATATTTGATTTAACTTTTGTATTAAATCTATGAAAATAGTTAAATAGTGTTGCCCTACATACACATATTCAAATATGTTTTATTAGAAGTCAGTTTTTAATTGCCGGACTGGGAAAAAAGAATGTAGTATTTCAATGTGATTGTAATACTGTACACAAGCAATTAGCACTATGTAATAATAAACACATATGCCGTATTGTTTAAGAGCAAAAGCAGATTTTCCCTCCCCTATATATAAAAAAGAGAATCGGTTACATAAAAACGTACAGTATTATTTTTGGGAGATGTTTGCCTAATATATTAATAAAATGCTTAAAACTGTATTAATGTTAACAGATTTGTTTTAAAGTGTTTTCTCTACTTTAAGCATGCCCAGCAAGATCGAGCTTTAACACAGACTTATAGAAAAATAGATACTGAAGTTGCAGGTCTGAAAACAATGCTTGAATCACACAAACTTGACAATATCAAATATTTAGCTGGTAAGTTAATCATTTGTCTACATATATGCATGGTCAATTTCCTTATTTGCCAGCTCAGTTTATGCTTATGTTTAATATTTATGTCAAAAATGATAGTTTCTAGTTGGTACCAAAAATTGACTGTTTAGTATATTTGTTTAGAACATACAACCCCTTGTTATTATCTCTATTGGTATATTTTGTTGACATAATCTCTTGACTACATTGGCTATGTGTTTGATGCCGCAAATACACTTTTCCTACACAGTATAGCTTTCACTTTTGATGCTTCATTGCTAAAACAGATAGGATCTATAAAACAGGTCATATTAGCATAAATTTATTTTAATATATGTAACACTGTATAAAATATGAATAACTGTTTTTAAAATTGTGATAAATAAATTGAAAGAATAATTTAAACAATATTTTTACTCTAGTTCTGCTTACCACTTTGTATTTCTTCCCTTTATTTGATTATTAGTTTTTTTTTCAATTTTCTTCATTCTCTGAAATACAGATCATAATAGGCTATGATCTACACAGCCTAGCAAAACATTAGTTTCCATGTTGTCTCATAATACACAGTTGCATGCAAGATTCTAGTAATATGTTAGAACATTTTAATCTTGATAGAATTGTATTTTTGAAAGGACTAAAACAACCATATTTATACTTATTTTTATACCCAAAAATCCTTACGTATATTTTTTCTCCGTTTCTTCATCTAGGTTCAGTATTTACGTGCCTTACAGTAGCACTCGGATTTTACCGTTTATGGATATAATGAAACATTATTTTCAAGGATCTTGCATTAACTTGCCATAAGAAATGTTATTTCCATCTGAAATAATGAATTTTTCAGAGAGAGTACCATTTTATTTATTTTTTGCACTGAAGAATATAATCAAAGAATTACATATGGGCGCCTAAAAATGTATGGGTATCAAAATATTGAAAGAAACCTTGCCTGTGTTATGGGCATTCATCTTTTGCACAAAATATATCCAATCAGACTGAATGTTTATATGTCTCCAGGATATTATGATCCTAAAAAGATAGCTTTTAAAATACCTACTACTTGTATCAAATGCAAGTTTTAAGTTAGAAGATTAGTGGTATTATAACAACAGACATTAATGCTAAGTGAGAGGAGATAAAATAATACAATTGTCTTTATTTATCATGTTCCTTCAGAGCTAGAAATTCTTGAATTATGTCGTAGTTTACTTCCTTTGTATCGATAAACAGGATTCTAAATATTTCTTGTTGCTATATTTAATGGTCATCTGCTGTTAATAAATCTCCGTCCAACTAAAAATGTTTTATAAGCAACAGTTGTGAAAACATTGTGCTGATAACAATGTCAAAAGAACAGTAGACAAAATCTTAACTCTTTTCTTAATATAAAAGTAATGGAAGCAAAAACTTTTGCAAAAGTTTAATTTTTAAAATTTTACTTCCAATATTTTTATATTAGGGAAACAGCTAGAGAAACAAGGCATTTTTTCTTAATAAAAGAATTAAAGGCTACCAACACAATCATAAATCTTTTTTTTTTTAAAGTTAATCGGGTTTACTCTCAGCCAGTGATTACAAGGTTGTAGCCTATTGAGATTTTTTTCAATATTTCTAGAATAGCAGTAAATATAAATCAGTGACCAAATTTATCTGCAGTTAAGCACTATAAGAAGTTCTTAAAGAGAAAACTTTCCTAAGTAGAAAATAATATCGTCAATTGCAGCTAGAAGATACCAAATATCACAAATACATACCTGGAAATAAATTCTCATGAAATCAAAAGAATAGTCATTTTGCAGACTGGAAAATTTAAACCAAGCAGATATATTCATAGGCACATTTCTTCTATGGAAATGTGGAAGAGAATGCTTGTTTTACATAAGCAATTGATTAATTGTTAAATTTGTCAACATAAAAGAAGTTATCACTTTTATGATGAAACAACAAATTGATACTAACTTTATTACTACCAAAGAAGAGAAAAATGCCTAGATTTTTTCAGCTCAATGCCAAAATAATCCCGTAGCAAAATACTTTTAGTTGTTTATGCTTATATAATTATTTCCCCTTCTTTTGTGACTTTTAATTGTCAATGACAAGCAAAATTGCCATTGATTATGACCCATTTAATTAACTTCTTAAGAAAGATTAGACTTGAATAATTTCTTCTTAAAATAAAGGTGACGAGTGGTTGCACTATTTTTATCAATTTTATAAATATAAAGTTCTCAGAAGAAATATATCGATGAATAAGTTTTACTGAGTAATACAAACTATGAAATATCATTTCAACATAGTTTACCACAACATTTGACCTTTTTTTATTATGCTACATGTGTAATTACTTCTTTGTAATAGCAGTTCCAAAGTCTCTTTACATGTAAACTGTCACAAATTAGTGGCAAATAATGTTTTATAAAGAAATTAATTTACAAATAAATAGATACCTTAGATTACACTAAATAAAATTATAAAATACTCTGAAGTAGTTGTCATTGCCAGGCCTGAGTTTGGCGCATTTGGTGAGCCCTGTGTGTGTCTGTATCTGTGTGTGTGTGTGAGAGAGAGAGAGAGATTATTATTGCTTTTTAGTCCAGGCAGTTATATTTTGTGACTAACTTTTCACTGTAAAACATAATAATTGTATTTTTAAAATGCCATCAATATTTCTAAATTTTGTTTTTTGCTAAATTGTATCTTAGTGGTTTTTCTTTCTAAATAAATGTGGATGGATTTATTTGAAATATTTATATATTTCTAGGGTTGCCTTCTTGAAATTTCCTATTTGAATAATTTTAGTGGAAACTAAATATAATCTTAATCAGTAAAGACCCAAGAAAATAAATGGGAATTAAAGTTATCAGGTTTTCTATCACGGCAGAACATTTATTGGGCTATTAAGTGTCAGAAATATTCTATGTGGAATAAGTGCTTTAACTAATAAATTATTCAGGATAACTTAATTGCCCCTCAAATTATGTACTACTATGAGAAAATTATACTGCTGCTGTTATCTTTTATTTGGGCAAAATATAATCTCAGTGTAGTAATACATTTTAAAATAGGTATTATTTACATGATTTTTTCCTTCTAGGATCAATATATATGAAATTGGAAGCTAACAATGTTTTATGCAGAAATGCATTCCATTTATTAAATGTATTAAATTTATACTTCTCTTTTCAGTCCAGTCCAGTCCAGTGTATAGATTAAATTCAGGACAAAGCTATTTATGTTAGAAAATTCTGAAAGCTCTCATTTTTAGAGAGCATCAGGTGGGAAAATACATATTTAATATAAAATGATTTAACTTACAGTTAAATAGATAGGACATAGAGATTGGGAGTCTTTCATTAATTGTACTAGTGGCTCTTGGAAATTTCTCTCAGGCAACTTCAGGATCAGAACAAAATAAATATGTATTTGATTACTGTGCTATAAACCTGGCTGCATTTATGGAAGATTTTTTTCAGAAAGCTCCCCGTTTTAACAATGGACTTTGCAAGTTTACACATATGTTTAAAATTTCTCCAGTGAGCCAAAAAAAATGGACCTAGTTCCAATAACTTTATTGTGCTCCAGGATTGGCCCAAGTACCTCCCCAACCTCCTCCTCATCCGAGTCTGCCGCCAGCTCTGCTGGCAGCTGCCAGGCTACAACACTTCCTTTCATATTACCACAAGAGATTAGATTCTATATGTCAACCGTCCCATTGCATTAAACAGGAAAAGAAACTCCTGGGACATTTTTTTTCTTCAATAATATAACTTCGCTGAAAAGCCATATGGGTACAGAAGTAGAAAAGCCAGTTCTGATGTTTTCATTTCCCAGTAGATGACCTTAGGGTTCAGATCTGTCTCATGCTTCCAGGGGACACAATTGCTTTCCAGCGTTCCCTCCCAAACCTCCCTTACTTTACAATGCTTTCCCTCCCCCCTCCCATTACTGTTGTCTGGTTGCCCTGCTATGCAGGGCTGCGTAGCAAGTCAACCATGACATTATGTATATTTCACCAGGAATTGGTAAAATCCTTACTGGAGTTCTAGCCATGCTAAAATATCAATATATCAGGGATGAATTTCAGCAGGTTCTGACAGGTTCTGGAGAACCGGTAGTGGAAATTTTGAGTAGTTCGGAGAACCGGCAAATGCCACCTCTGGATGGCCCCATAGTGGGATGAGAAAGGAGATTTTGCAATATCCTTCTCCCAGGAGTGGGGATGGAATGGGGATTTTGCAGCATCCTTCCCCTGCCACACCCACCAAGCCACCCCCACCAAGCCCCACTGCGCCCACCAAGCCATACCCAGAGAACCGGTAGTAAGTAGTAAATTTGGATTTCACCACTGCACTGTATTCAAAATATTTATGAATACAATTTTTTTTAAAAAATTAAGTCAAGATGGAAACCCTATGATGGAAACCCTGCCCACTTTTTTATGTTGGCTGTTGTGAATACTCCTCCTGCCTACAGCTCACCTCTGCTGAGGACTTCCTTGTCCCCTGAGATAAAAACCTACCCATCTCCAAATTCTTTTTTTATGTTGAACATCTGCTAGGGAAAAAAAATAAGGGTTCTTTTTTTGTTGTTCAACTGACTATGAAGATATCCTATTGGCCTAGGAAGGGAAAGGACTTCCTTTCATCTCCTTTGAAATGAGGTCATCTTCCTGCTTTATCAAAAGTCTTGCTAAGGCTCACTCTCTGCGGTTCTTAATTCTCCGCTGAACTTCACCCAGGTTGATTTATAAAGCTTCATGATCTCACTGGGTTATATAGTGCTGTCTCAGTTAATGTTCACTGCATGTTTCAGATTTATGATAGCTTTTAAGCCAGCCTGTATTGTACATGATGAAAAATAACACTTAAAGGAAGAAGAAGAAGAAGAAGAAAAAAGAACGCTCAGAAGAACCAAAGCCATTGGAGTGGCACAATGACTAGAGATTCAGAGCCATTTTCTGCCCCTGCGTTTTTAACAGTAACAGAGTTGGAAGGGACCTTGGAGGTCATCCAGTCCAACCCCCTGCTCACGCAGGTAGACCTGTGCTAGGGATTCGAACTGCCAACCTTTCTGATCGACAAAGCTCAGTGTCTTAGCCACTGAGCCACCGAGTCGGGCATTAGCCACCTAGTAGGCATTTTTGAGATTTGATCATTACATAGACCCACCAAGGCAGAATCTGTGTGTGAACCAGTGGTGGGTTTCACTTACCTTCGCTACCAGTTCGGAACTGGGAACGCGTGTGTGCTTGCGCTCGCTTTGCTCACGCACGGCGCTTCTGTGCAGAACCTTCTGCACATGCTCAGAGCGTCCGTGATGACGTCTGGGTGGGTGGGCGGAGCCTCCTGCAGCCGCCACTACCGGTTCGCCCAATCCAGGGCAAACCGGTAGAAACCCACCACTGGCGTGAACTAAAAAGAGATACCTTCCCATTGATTACACATCCTTCTAAGGCAAATGACAGAATAAAGCAGTAGAAAACTCCGATAACATATTGAGCAAACTGGAACAGTAAAAATGAAGTCGTCTTTCACGTCGGGTTTGGCTTCTAATGACTGGAAACATCCACGTAGCTTTCTTGACAACATTCAGCACATTGTTTTATATTTAAACATTTTCTGGGGCTTCCTGCCATTTCCCATTCAAATATTAACCAGGTCTGACCCTGGCAGAAACAAGAAAAAGCAGAATGTCTGGGTATCCCATTTTAGACTGGGGTTTCTCAACTTGAAAATGTGTGGACTTCAACTCCCAGAATGCCCCAGCCAATATGCCCATTTAGAAATTCTGGGCGTTGAAGTCCATGCATCTTCAAGTTGTCATGGTTAAGAATACACGGTTAGACCCATTCTGACAAACAGATATAATCAGGGGTGAAATCCAGCAGGTTCTGGAGAGAACCGGTAGTGGAAATTTTGAGCAGTTCGGAGAACCAGCAAATACCACGTCTGGCTGGCCCAGAGTGGGGTGGGAATGGAGATTTTGCAATAACCTTCCCTCAGGAGTGGGGAGGGAATGGGGATTTTGCAATATCCTTCCCCCAGAAGTGGGGAGGGAATGGGGATTTTGCAATAGCCTTCCCCCAGGAGTGGGGAGGGAATGGGGATTTTGCAGTATCCTTCCCCTGGAGTGGGGTGGGAATGGAGATTTTGCAGTATCCTTCCCCTGCCATGACCAGAAAGTCACATCCACAGAATCAGTCGTAAACAAAAAATCGGATTTCACCACTGGATATAATTCAATACTTGAAATATATAATGGATGGGTCAAACATTACAGCATCTGCACAGAACCACAGCTAAAAGTAAATTAATTTATGGCTGTCCCGTTTTTTTCTGAGCTCTTGGCTTTCCCAGTTGATCAATAGGCTACAATAGGCTACCAATTAAAACGATACCCATCCACATGGCCACAAGATGGTGTCAAAGAGCTGAATCTCTCTCCCTCCGTCTGTCTCTCTGTCCCTCCCCTCTCCTTTTAGCTATACAGCCTTTTGCAGTCCAGATCAAGTTGCCTTATTTAGTGGCTTCCAAACAACCTACCCTAAGAACAGTGGTCCCCAACCTTTTGGGCACCAGGAACCAGATCCATGGAGAAAGGTTTTTCAATGGACCGGAGGAGGTGTGGTTTTGCATTCTGGTCTGCATCTCGCGGATGGGGGCTTCCCTTGTTTGTACGGCCCAGTTTCTAGCATGCCATGGACTGGTGCTGGTCTACGGACCCCTGCCCTAAGACCATATTGTAGGAGAAGAAGCCACAAACCAGGAGAAGTCAGATAGCCCCTTTCCCAACTAACACGTTTTATTAAAACTCGGAACTTTTGAAAATCTATACAGCGTTTCTCAACCTTGACAAAGCTGGCTGGGGAATTCTGGGAGTTGAAGTTCACATCTGTTCAAGTGGCCAGGGCTGAGAAACACCGGGTTAGCCCCTCTATGCATCTGATGAAAGCTCTGCTTTGTTAGAAAAAGTACTTCAAGATCGCTTGTGTTTCCAAGACAGTGAAGAAACTCAACTGGTGCTTATCAGTTGCTTATTTCCCCATTCGCCTCCATTAAACTATATTTTATTGTTACCTCTAAATTACTTAGGATGTTTTTACCTGAGCTTAAGTTTTCAAATCCACCTCCGATTTCTCTTTGGCTCGAAAGATTAGGACAATTTTAATTAAAACAAGTCTGTGCTGTCAAGTAGAGAAGGTGTATAAAATGCCAACACAGTCCATAACTGGTAGGCTGCATTCTCAGAGGGATAGAATCAACAATACTATACGTGAAGTATTAGTACAGCTTTATAATGGCTTTGTAAGACCACACTTGGGAGTACTTTTTTGGTTGTCACAATACACAAAAGATGTCGAGACTAGAAAGAGTGCAGAGAAGAGCAACGAAGATAATTAGGGGACCAGAGTCTAAAATATATGAAGAATGGTTGCAGGAATGGGGTGTGAAAAGGTGACATGATAGCATTGTTCCAATATTTGAGGGGTTGCCACAAAGAAGAGGGGGTCAACCTATTCTGCAAAGCACCTGAAGGCAGGACAAGAAGCAATGGATGGAAAATAATCAAGGAGAGAACCAATATATTTCCTGACAGGGAGATCAATCATTGGAACCACTTGCCTTTAGAAGTTGTGGGTGCCCCATTGTGAAGGCTTTTAAGAAGAGACTGGACAGCCATTTATCTAAAATGGTATACGCAGGGTCTCCTGCTTGAGCAGGGGGCTGGACTAGAAGACCTCCAAGGTCCCTTCCTACGCTGTTATTCTGTTATTATCAGCTCATTGGCCAAATCCAACTGTCACCACAAGGAGGCACAGTGCTCCTTCTTAAAACTGCTACTCCATGTGAGAAACTTTGCTACAATCAGTCTCAATTTCTCAATCCCATCACACTGATTTCAAGATTCCAGGCCTCGTAAGGTGTTATTAACTCTCCTTTTCATTAATTAAAGATTGATGTTTAAAACGGAAAAGCAACTCAAATGCCCTAAGCAAAACGTATTATTCTGCACTGTTAGAAACATGCTATACATTGCCGTAAAAGTAGCCCTCGATTTATGACGGTAACGGAGCCCAGAATTACAGCCGTAAGTCGTTAAAACGGGCCACCATATGACTGTGCCCGATTTGACAACCTTTTCTGCAGCAGTCATTAAGCCACGGTCATTAAGTGAACGCCGCAGTCATTAAACGAGTCTGTTTTCCCCAATGGGTGTTTTTGATGGAAATCAAAAGTAAACACCAGAAATTGGCCAAAAAAATGTCAAAAATCACAGTCATATGCCTGCAAGATGATGCAAACAGCCATAAATGCAACATAGTAACCAAGCACCCAAAATATGATCACGTGACCAGAGCCTCAAGCCATAGGATGATGCTTGGGTCCCTTTTGGATGGCGGTTGGGTATTTATATGCTTTCTTTTAGGCTGTTCATGTTTTCCTTTTATTTTTCCACTGTTCTCACCCTCACCTTTTTAAATTGCAAAGCTTGCAAGTTTGTTAGGAGGCAGCCTATAAAAATATTTGAAAGCTAGATGCCCCACAAATGTAGATGAGCCCTGGTGGCACAGTGCTTAGAATGCAGTATTGCAGACAAACTCTGCCCACCGCCTGGAGTTCAATCCTGACAAAGGCTCAAAGTTGGCTCAGCCTTCCATCCATTGGGGGCAATATGTCGACATTGTAAACCATTCAGAGAGTGCTGTGAAGCACTATGAGCCAGTATATCAATCTATTGTTATTGCTATATGCAAATTGGAAAATATTCAGCTTATGTATGTTATGCACAATTGTTATAAGGAACCATTTTAGGAAGCTATGGTTCAAATCCTGTTGTTCAAATAGTTCTGAACTTTGTTTTTTGTTTTTTTTGTAGATCTGATTGATATTTGTGAAACTGGTGGGCTTTCCGTTCACCTTCTAGCAACAGAAAAAGTCAATAGTAAAATGAGAAAGGGTTAGTTTGTTGAAAGCTGGGTCTGCAAGGGTACCTAGGGAAGTCAGAAAAGTCAAGATGGCAGCTACAATCATGCAATGAAAGCATAACTTCAACTCCCAGAATTCCCCAGCCAGCAGGAAAATTAAAAATCTTAAAATTAAGAATCTTAAAATTCTCAAAGTTTGAGAAACACTGAAAAAAAGGCACAAAGTTTCAATCACATAGTCATGACTACCATATTGACTCTTTTTGACACACACACACCCTGAAGATTTCCCTGGGGCTGTGACATTTAACAGTTCACGCCTTCTATCGTAGCTATTCCTGTTCCCCACTAGGTTAAAATTATATAGAGATGTGAATAATAAATTGCACAGTCTTCCTACCAGACCCAGATACTTAAGATGTGGCCGATTTTAGTTTAGATCATGAAAAATACTATTGTCTACCTATTGTGCTTTGGTGGCACAGTGGTT
>JANHFK010002206.1:0-19724 GCA_036250565.1 Sibynophis collaris | reverse complement strand
TAAATTGACTGGAAACCGCCCTGAGTCCTGCGAAGGAGTAGGGCGGTCTAAAAATCTAATAAAATAAATAAATAAAATAAATCACAAACACACACGTGTGCATATGCACATACTGCTTGCAAAGCACTTTTCCCCTCTTCATATCTGAAGCATTGCACAACTCTCATTATCTTATTACTGTAACTTGGTGGTGGCTGCATTGATTTCTGGTCCAAACTTGTTCTAGTGCATCTAATTTAAAAGTTCTATTTTATGAGAACATCTTGAATCCTTTTTATGCTTGGAAATGTTAGAATTATTGTATACGTGCTAATTTCAAATTTAAAAGTGATCTATGAAATGCAAATGTAGTTGACAAAATCATTTTAATTTAAGTGCTGCTCTTTTAAATTTTGCATGCTTCATATTGATATTTTCAATAGAGTATGTAGCACATACCAGGAGAGGATAATTAGATATTCTTGAGTTAGGACTAATCACTAATTCCAACTGTACATGCCTTAATTCATACCATACCATGCAAATTAAGCAGAGAGTCCTGTTTGATAATCCTGTCACTATGGATTCTTCACAATCATGATAGGGTATTCCATCTTATTGTGAATTGTTAGCACTGAAGTGGATTAAGAAGGTACTGTTCTAGTAATTTGATGGGAAGATGAATAGAATTATTTTCTCTTAATTATTTTATGAACAGTGTACTGCAGGTTTGATTCTGCTTGATTAAGGATGGAAAATTGTGTATATTTTTTCAGTGAAAGTTAAATTAACACATGCCATTTACCTACTGTTGCTGTTTTTCATTCAAAGCCATTTGTAACTAATAGTATGTTTTTGAATCAAGAGTCATGTGGACACACTTGGATTAATTTGATGGATAGAGAATACAGATAATCTTTCCTCTTTAATATCCAAAACTACTTTGTGTAGGATAAAGAATATTCTTTGCATGCACATTATTACATGTGTTACACATCACTATGTTACTGCTTCTACCACATCTCTCACCATGCTAAACGATTTCTCCATTATGTGTAATTTCATTTTGTAGTCTTTGTTATCTTTGGCACTCTTGAATGTTCTGTTTAAACTATTAGGTTCCAATTGGTAATGAATTGAATGTACATATGTATTTAAATATACATATGTATCCAATTTTAAATTGAGAAAAGTTAAATACATATAACTTGTAAATACATATCATTATATTCTTATTTATGTCATTATATTTTATAATATATTTTCTTTTTAACAGTGTATATTAGAATAAACGTAGCATTTTATTCAAAGTAAATTTACGTAACCTACTGAAAAAAAGTTTGTATTGAAGTAAATCTTCAAGGAAAAGAAATACTTGTAAATAAATTGCCTAATCAGCGGGATTAAATGGTAAAACTGCCTCCATGCTATATTTTGTATTAACTTTCTTTTACAGGATGGTTTCATCTTATTTGGTACATCATGGATACTGTGCAACAGCAGAGGCATTTGCTAGATCTACTGACCAGACTGTGCTAGAAGAATTAGCTTCCATTAAAAATAGACAAAGTAAGCTTAAATAGTACTGTGATGTTAAGATGTAAAGAATTTAAATATTCAAATATAGAAATGCTTCTTCTTAATTGGCCTTTGGATTTCAGATATTATATTTCATTGACCACTGTTTTAAATATCTGAATAATCATTAGAAGCATGAATTTGTTTAGTCAGAAATAGATTATACACAAAAAAAATGATAGGATTGTTACCTAATAAAAATCATGGTTATTTGCTTAATTTCATTTTTTCACATTTATATTATGTGTTTATAAAAACAACAGAATAAACAAACTGATAAAAAAACCAATATGTAGAAATTTCTTTAGTACACTTCCAATGAAGTAATGCTTACATGCTTTATTATTAGTTAATATCAATTTGCAGTTTAAAACAATCTATATACATTGTCAAGACACTAATAAATATATAGTTTATAATTATGATCAAAGCTATCTGGAATATTGTATATATTTTTGACAACACTGTATTAGAACCAAAGCAGATTAAAAATAAACAATTGTCTGAATCCTTTTAGTTTAATTATTAACTTTAGATCCTAGTCAGTTGATCAAAGTTAAATGTAATTCATCAACTTTAGTAAAACATGATTAGAAAGAGATTTGTGGGACCCAAGGAATATATCAATAGTGTCATAACAAAGAAAGATATACAGATTCTTACCAAGACTGGAGAGGAGAGATCCAGAAGCATTCAACCGTTGCTTAACCTATTCCTGAAATATACATTTTTAAACTTGTACTTTTGTTTCTGCTAATAGGAATTCAGAAACTGGTCCTCGCAGGAAGAATGGGAGAGGCCATTGAAACAACACAGCAGTTGTATCCAAGTCTGTTAGAAAGAAATCCTAATCTTTTATTTGCTTTGAAGTGAGTCTTTATGTAATGCAGATATTTGTAAATAAATAGTCTGGGGGAGTCCCTGTATGTCCATTTTATGGTTTTCAAGCTCCCATCGCAGCATATTTCTTTACTGATTTTCTGGGAATTTACGTAGTTATGTTCACCGAATGAATAATAAAATAATGACTCGAAACTTTGCTTTATTTTTTATTTTCAAAATTAAAAATTAGAAGAATTAAAAGCAAGATTAAAACAATTTAAAAACTAGGTTAAAATTTAAACAAAACATTTCTGATTACATTGATTCTACAATAGATCATTAGATGAAGATAGAATCTCCTTACACCCAGTATTTGTGAAGTGTGCCAATAACCATTTATTTGAGTCTTGATTTCTACATATTGCCCATAGATAACGTCAGTGTGCAATTCATGGTTTTGCCTACAGAGTTGTGTCCCACCATTTCGAAGATTTCTTCCTTTATTATTTCATTATTTTAATACACCAATTTATTCATTTGTATAACATAGCAGTAAGCTCCCATTGTACAAATCTTGCTAATACTACAAGCTTGATTTTTAAAATTATTATTTAATCTTCATAAATAACTTCTCTTCATGTTTTTCAGGGTACGTCAGTTTATAGAAATGGTCAATGGTACAGACAGCGAAGTACGGTGTCTAGGAGGTCACAGTCCAAAATCTCAAGATAGCTATCCTGTTAGTCCACGATCATTTAGTAGTCCTAGTATGAGCCCCAGCCATGGAATAAATATTCATAGTCTATCAACGGGAAAAGGAAGTAGCATGCACTGTTCTGGTGAGTTTGAAGAAGAAGACATGCCGCTTCCTTATCTTCTTCAGAGTTTAGACTCATTTGTCACTTAATACGGGGAATAGTTTGTGTTGTTCATCCTAGCCTGGAATGTTGAATAGAAGAAACTGACCCTTTTTTGCCGGTATCTACTTCATGGGTTACCAGCTGTTTTATAATACTCTGTCCCCACTGCAGGTTTCACTTCTATGAATAGTTTCCATAATACGATCTAGTTTAAACTAGAGGAGTTCTTGCTTTGTGTGATTTGTTTTCAATAATATTTGATTTAATAAAAATTAATTGATATTCTAAAAATTAGAAAAAAAATAGAAATGGGGCAGAAGATAAAAGAGAAAGAAGACATACTCAACAAACTGCTAAAGGTGTTACCATTGCCTTCATTGTGAATAAAGATCCATCAGAAATTTGTGTCATGACATATGTACCTAGAGGAAGGGAAGTTTCCTCTGTACTCTTATACCATGTTTGTCCACATTGACTGTTGATGGCACTACGTTCTGGGAAAGAACTATCCTTTGAGCAGGACTGGTTTTTAGGTATTTTGAGGCAAGAACCAGGATTTATTTTAAATTAGCCTACTCTCTATATTACTTGATGCATAAGATGTATTCTTATATTATTCTTATATTATTATAGCATAGGTATGTCCATATAGCTTATATTAGTTAATGCATACAAGCTACATGAGTTACATATACTGTAATCATGTAAGAATACAGTCTATTAATTCAAAACATTATTTGATTCCTTCGCCCTTTTTTTAGGTTTTGAAAATAGTTGCAGTAATGGAGTGATATCAAACAAAGTTCATCAGTCATATTGTCACAGTAAACATCAGTCTACCAGTTTAAATGTACCAGAACTCAACAATATAAATGTAACAAGATCACAACAGATCAACAACTATTCCAGGTACATTAATGTAATTCTGTCTAGTTCTATTCTTTTTCACTCAGCTGTCATGTTTTATTCCTGCTCTCCTTTATTGTATTCTATTCCACTCTTTCCTTGTTCTCCTCACCCACACACCAGTATTCCTGTATCACTCTGGTGAGATGGAAGTGGGCTGCTACTGAGAATTGAGTTGATAGGAGCTTGTATCAATTCTCGTGTGTATGTCAAGGACAACATATGACAATGTTAATAAGTATCATGGCAAGAACTCCATCCCCCATCATGCATAGGTAGACTGCTGCCTGCCAACTTCTAGATTGCAAAGGAGAGCAGCAAGAGAGCCCATGTCTTCATTTGATCTCCCTAAAATTTAGAGCTAGGGCTATTTTGTATATTTTATCATTTTGGGGGATTTTTCTAGAATGCATTTAACACCAAGATTTTCCATATTGACTCTCTTACCTTGGCACAGGGTAAGAAAAGAGCTGTCTTACCCTAGCATAGGCTCTATTGAAAGAGTCAAGAACTGCAGGATGCTGTGAGCTATAGCTCAGCAAAACCTGGAGGCAGCAGATTTCCCATCCATGGGCTACATCGTCTGCTCAAAACAGAATTTAATTGTATTGTGGATATATAGTAAAATAATGGTGGTCTTCTGCCACATCTTGGTTGTAGATTACAATGTGAATATTTATAAATGAGATCTAATTCTAAAAATTATCCATAACTTTCTTCACAGCAATGATGTAGACATGGAAACAGATCACTACTCTAATGGAGTTGCAGAAACATCATCTAATGGTTTCTTAAATGGTAGTTCTAAACATGATCATGAAATGGAAGAATGTGACACAGAAATGGGTCTGCATTGATTTTTTTTAACCTATCTACCTTTGTAAATATTGTTTTTTTATTACTGTTATTTTAAATGATTTCCAAATGATAAGGATACTTAAGTCTTGTGTCAGTTTATATATTTAACATTATCATGAAAATATTTTATGCAAAGTATACCTCATACATACAGCACGATATCACCCTGATGTTTTGTCCCCAGGTATTTTGTCCATGTTCATACTGTTGAGAATAGGTCCAAAATACCTGGAGGTTACAGGCCACCTTTCCCTGAGTAGATATATACTTTAGTATCTCAAGTATTTGAATTAGAGCATTAGTTTTGTTGGATAAGTTACCTGTGTCATTTCCATGGCTCAGCTAAGCTGCAGAATACTAATGGAATCAGACTATTAAAACGGGGATAAGCTCCATTTGTGTTGTGTTTCATTAGGCAAGTGCTTAAAATGGAGACTTGGATGTAGTTTGATGCTACTTGATAAGCTTTTTCACGCCATCATTTGATTCTTCCGGGTTGAATAGCATGTCTTAGCCGATGTGTACCCCCTCTACAAATGTTTTAGAAAAAGAACTATTACAGTTCACAGAACAGGATGTGAGGTAGAGTTTTAGTAGTTTTGATGACTGCCTAAATTCTTTGTATGCTTTATCTTACTATTTGAGATACAGATTTGATATTTTGGAGAAATATCAGAAAATAATGCTGTGACTGATCAGTTGAATTTTCAAAGACCAGAGTTGGGATATAGTAAAAAGCTGTGAACAGATACAGTTAGCTACTCAGAGGCTATATTGTAGAGCAGAGGTGTCAAACTCACATCATCATGGTGGTGTCACATGACATATCAGGACTTTCCCCTCCTTCACTAAACCGGATGGGGACGGAGTCAGCGTGTAATGCAACCGGGTCACAGGCCACGAGTTTGACACCCCTGTTGTAGAGCAACATTTGCAACCTGCAAAAATGTCACATGCATTTTTCACACAAGGACTGAAATAAGCCTGATAAAAGGCTTAAAACAGCAATTTTGTTTAAAGGATTTTCTAAATTGCCCTGATTCTCTTTATTTTATAAAGGGATAGAATAATATCATAAGCTTTTGTTGTTCAGGTTCAAGGAAGCTATTTTATTCCTTAACCTCTTCCCCTCTCCCCAAGCCACCCAAAAAAAAAAAAAAAATCCCAGGCATGTATATTCCAGAGAAGCAGAGGATCTTCAGATTGCCACAGCTTTTGGCTTTGGTCTCAACTTCATAGAACTCTTTTTCAAAGAATTGGTTAGTGTTTGTATTCCTTGGTGATTTCAGAAAAGCACTTTTTTCCCCCTGGGCATTTGCATCCTTGAATTTTTTTTCAATTGGTGTGTCATAAGAAGTTTCCTGTGAAGGTAGTATATCATAGTGGTGAAGGTATTGGATTTAGACTAGGGAGACCCAGACAAATCCCCAACTGACATTCAAACTCTCTGAACGTTTTTAGACTAGTTACCCAGACCAATTTACAATTTACTTCCCAATTAGTGGGAAGTTTTCATATAACTCTTTAACTGTCTTGAGATGACTAGAGAGAGAGGGGAAAAAATCAGCAGTAATCATTATGTTATCATAATGTACAGCAATCATATGAATACTGTATATGCTACGTATATAAATACTGGTTTAAATTTGAACATATCCCATACCTGCATTGCTTTCATCATTATCTAATTACTACCTTGTTATTCTTCAAGAGGTGGATTCCAGTCAGTTAAGACGCCAACTATGTGGTGGTAGCCAAGCAGCTATTGAAAGAATGATTCACTTTGGCAGAGAATTACAAGCTATGAGCGAACAACTAAGAAGGGAGTGTGGCAAAAACTCACAAAACAAGAAAATGCTTAAAGTAAGTCATGTCACCTTTGTATAGAAATTGCTAATAATATGGTAGGTTTAGATTCACCATTTATACAGTGTAGTGGGAAATTGTACTTTGCTTTCAGGTACCGGTATTTTGTTAGCCAGCCAGGTAACATGTAAGTATGTGGTTTGCACCCTACATATATATAATAGCTTTTCCTGCCAGTTTTGATGGGGATGTGGCTTTCTTCTCAGTAGTTCCTAGATTAGGATACCATATTTTGACTGATTGCTTGACTGGTGTTTATCCCTGTTTATCTGGGTGTTTGGCTGCTAGAGAAGAATGTGTTCTGGGTTTTTTTTTGTTTTAGCTTTTTTACTGTCTCTTTTGAATCCTAGACAAAACTAAATCCAAAATGTTATGGATATCTGGAAGCTTGGCATTCAGACACATCAGCCATCAGTAGACTCATAGAAATAAACCACATTTACATGCTATTCAAAAGACATAATAAAAACATTAGGAAGGAAACAAAAAGACCAGAACATATCCTCTCCAGCAGCCAACATCCAGATAAAGGATTAATTGTGGGAAACAATCAAGCAGAAAACAATACAATAATCAAGGAACTACTGAGGAGAAAACCATCATGCCTTTTAACAACTCCATAATCCTTTGTGGGGTGGAGTCTGAGCAACTGAATGGAACTAGCAGAGTGTTTACTGGCCAGATGCCCTTCCTGTCACGAATGCAGACTTTCGTTCAGCAGATATATTCTCATTGTGCCCAGAAAGAGAAATATCTGCTTCTACCTAGCATCGAACTCACAGCCTCCTGTGTGAGAGCTCCACCTCTAGGCCACCACACCACTCCTTCCAAGGAGAAAATCATACCCCACTAAAACTGGCAAGGCAAGCTATAAACAGGGAGCAAACCCCACACTTACTCAAACTGATGATTCTACCTTCTTGGGTAATGAAATGCCTGCAATCAAACAACTACGCTCAGAGAGCGCCAATGACTCCCCAGTTCAACCCTGAGCTACATAAAATCTCTTCTCTTGGTACTGAAAATATATTTAGCATGAAATTGTGCTGACTTTTCCTTTTGCATAAGTGATTGGAAGATTGAATTGTATTGAGGGGAATGCAGTAGAATTTGTCCTATTAGAATCGGTTGTAGGAAATTAAATTTAAAAATTGCCTTCCTTTTTAGGCAGTTCTCCTCCTTTACTCTTAACTAGCACGTTTTCAGTCTTTATTGAGGCTTAATACTAGAAACTATTATTTTATTACTATACAGAAGTGACACCTGTTGAGGATATTGAAGTACAAATACTTCAAATGTACATTTTGAGAAATGTTACAATGCATCCAATGAGAGATTTAAATTTCAATGAGAGATCTAAGGTAAAAACTAATACTGAAAATAGCTTTAGTTTCAGTAGGAAGAACGTAAATGTCATAATGACATAATTCATAGAATCATAGACTTAGAAGGGCTCATTTAAGTCATGAAGTCTTTTTTCCTGTTTTATGCGATAGTCTTAAATTGAAGCATCTAGAATAAATGGCTATCCAGCCAGTAATTTCTAAGATATGTTTCCTCAACAGGATGCATTCAGTTTACTTGCATATTCTGATCCATGGAATAGTCCAGTTGGAAATCAGCTGGATCCCATTCAGAGAGAGCCTGTATGTTCGGTTCTCAACAGCGCAATACTAGGTAAGCCTCTTAAGTTTCCTTCTTTATACAAATTTGTTAAGGTACATTAAGCACAGAAGAAACAGATTATTTGATTATTGAAGGAAATTCTGGAATTTCTGTTACTTTTTTAGAGGTATGACTATAAAAAATAATTATTGTACTGTAAGCCACTAAATGTTAGTATTCCATTGGGTCTGCCATTTATTATCAAACTCATGATGTATCATACAAGCAAGCAGTTCTATCCAGAGGCTTGTTAGCAGCCAGAATAGGAGAGCCATTTTACTCCCACACCCACATGTACTCCCCTACTCTCCTCCACTCTTACTTCTTTTTCACTCCTCTGGTCATAGGGAAATATGAAATATAATGGCCTTTCAGCTTAGAAACGAAGGATTGCTCTGTTACACCTAAAATAATTAGTATCATTCCATAAGCAGTCTTGACATTCAGGTACTGTGTCACCCAGGCTGAGCACCTTTGCATTACTAGTTGAGAGGCTACAAATGGGCCTTCTCTTTCACCAACATCAGAGTTTATTAATATTGGAGGCATTAACATTTTATGATTTGACATGGTCTGCATAATGAATTAAACTACTACTTAGTATGGAGTTAACATTCCATTCCAGTAATTTTGAAAATAAGTTATTGAGTTGGGTAGAAATATTAGTGGAAATAATTTTTTGAGAAGTAAAACAAGTTAAAATAGTGCATTGTTGAATTTTTTCAGAGACACACAATCTACCAAAGCAACCTCCTCTTGCTCTCGCAATGGGACAGGCTTCACAGTGTCTAGGTCTGATGGCCCGATCAGGAATTGGATCCTGTGCATTTGCCACAGTGGAAGATTATCTACACTAGCTATGCATCTGAAGGTGTCTATGGTGTATAATGTGGCATATATTCAACATGAAAGTAGACCAACTCTGCCAATTGGGAGTTTGGATTTTTTTTAATTATGTACTAAGGACAGGTCTGTTGCTTTACATTGCTTCCTAGTTTACAGCATGATGCAAATGATTTTCTAAACTACTGTTAGGAGATATTTTCCATCTTTAACCAGAGTTAAATATCATCAGTAACATCAGATTGAAAAACCTTTGAATTGTTACAAACAAACCAAAAAGTTCTGCCTTCCTCCTGGAGGGCAGGGCAAAATAGATAATGTTGTGGATGTGTTAGTATGTGGGTGATGTAAACTTCAAGCAGGATACTTTGCCAACTTTCACCCTCATTACATAGATCAATCAATGTAATTTGCAAACTGCGTATGTACCTGACAGTTTGGCTGTATAGTATTGATGGGAAGAAATATTTTTAATGTGTACTGTAAAACTTGAAATACTCAGGAGCTGAGTGAATATGTTTGTTGCTACTTACAATCTCAACCTGTTTCCTAGTGGTTTTTGTTTTAACATGGTCGTTTCAGCTCTGTTTCCTGTTTAACTGCAAACAACTTATGTTGTAGACTCACCTGTTTAACTGTTGTATTATAACAGTATTACATGTCAACACAGTGTGGTTATGGCCTATTTATATAAAAACCAAATATTTAGTCAATTTCAGTCTTAATTTAATCTTTGTACACCCTGCATTTTAAAAAGTGCTTAAATGAGTACTCTATTGCAATAAAATGTAGTGATACCATAATTAATCAGCCATTAAATACTTACATATGGTAGGATTGCTACCTTATTTTTCTGCTTGTGTTGTATTTGGGATTCAAGTAGATAAAATTTAAATATTTAAATTTAAATACTCTGGTTTCTCTTCAAATCATATAAATTTTTCACCTTTAAAATATTATTGCTACGTCAAGCGACATATCCTGGACCAAAATCATGTTATGATCTAAGGCTGATGCAACTAAATTAACTGCCCTGAATTATTGTGGTTAACTTTTGCTTTTTATAAGTATATATAGATGATATAAAAACAAGTGTCAACAAATGCAGGCAATGGATACCCAAAATATGATTCTCATAAGTCGGACCCTATACTTATTCTAAAGTTTATGCAGCAGGGATCTACATAAAGAGCTAACATTTGTTTCACATTTGACATTAAAAGGTAGCAAGATTTGATGTCATACAAAACCTGATCATATCCTATAACAGGAAAGAAGCCAAATGCATGCATTTGCTGAAGGGAATGAAAATAGCAGCGTTAATAGTTCCTTCAGATATTAAGCTAGGAAAGCTTTATGCTTTCACCAGAATAGATCCTGCAACCATCTACCTGTGCCTCTTAATGCAGTGGCAAGGAAACATTCCTGAATTATTGGGTAAAGAACTTATATTGGGCAAAAGTGGTCCAACTTTATAAACAACTGTTAATGCTTTTGTTTGGTAAAGCCTTTTGGTCTCACTGTACCATGCTCTTAACCATTTGCTTTTCTGACCTAACAGGTTTGTTGGCATGGCTCATGGGCAACATTAACTCCTGCTGAAAATTATGGATTAAGGCCCCACTTGAGCAAGATTACCTATATTATGCTCTGTTTTGTAAAGAAGGTATACTACTAGCAGTAATTTAGCAGCACATTATCTCAGGTCTATCCATAGAATGAAAAGGACAGTGTTAAGTCTCCAAGCAAATTTTAAAAAAAAATCTAATGAAAAGTGCAACATCAGTTGCAGAGCGAAACATTCCCAAGGCTGCGATAGGCAGAATTTGCAAGGTGAAGATTTAGTCAGCCATCATTGTCAATATTGAACAGCCAATTTTGTTACTCAGCTAAGGGTAGCCTTAGTTAAAGCTATAGAGGTAAAGCTACAATGTTTCAGCTTCTGCAGAGTCAATCTACTGAGTCTCCAAATTCGAAGTAATTATGTGGTGACCCTTGAATGCAATAATATAGTAGCTTTCCAAGTATGTATCTTTGGTCTTTGAAAAGTAGGATAGGAAGAATATTGATGCTTTTGAACTTTGGTTGTTGGAGAAAACTCTTGAGAATACTTCTCACTTGAGGCGCCAATTGACCAGGCTCCAGTGATCCTACTTTGGGCATAAAACAGCTCTCTGGAGAACACTCTAATATGGCGAAGGTGGAAGAAAAAGGATGGATCCAGACACACTGCGATGAATACACCACTGCTAAGAGATCTGAAGCATTAGGTTAGAGACAGATAAAATTTATGTGGTTGCTAAGAGTCAGCAGTGATTTGACATATAATCAAGTGTATCTCTTAATGCCAGCTGTTATCCCAATTCCCTTGGAGGAATAGGGAGAACAACAGAATTTGAGTAAAAAGCCAAATTAATATAATCCAGTGATATCAGGGAATAATACTGAGATTTTAGAGGAGCCACCTTCCATTATCTAATTCTAATCAGGATTCTAATCGAGATACATAGACTTGGACTACAAGAATTATGGGATTACCCCATCAAGAGACAAAGGACAGAGGGAAAAAAAGGCTTGCCCAATTATTTAACATCTTAGGAATAGTAGTCTTCTTAGACATACTGGATACCTGTTTCTGAATAGCTCAATTTTTACAGTTAATTTTGATCAGTATAAAATTCATTTAGATGGAGATCAGCTTCCAAGTTTAACTTTTTTTTACTGAAAAGAAGCCAAACGAGAAATTTCTAGACAACCTGATTTCTTCTTTGGACCTACTTTGCTACTGTGGTGTTGACTCCTAAAGAAATTCAGCAGTGGATTATAACTATTCCGTTGTCTGCTGTAAGTATTCTCTGCTGGCTTCTTGTATTGGACCATTTGGCTATGCCTCTTATCCTAGTAAGTGAGCTAGGGATAGGCAGTTAATGAATTAGGTATTCTTGCTGATTCACATCTTGTTTGTGGTTCTCATAGGCACCTAGGCAGCAGGTAGGGGAACAAGCTACTTGTTGGAACATTTACTAATTCCATGGGAATTATTTTCAGGCAAACGAGATTCAGTGTTTTATGTTTTATTTAATATTTCCCATATTTGCAAACCTATATACAAATTATTTCAAGATATATCTTCTTTTTACAGCTGGAATGTACTTCCAAAAAACAAGTTGTGAGTACAGTAGTAAGTCAATTTACAGATGTGGGAGAGTCAGTGTTAAAAAGCATTTTAGCAAAAAGATTATCAAAATGTTTAAGGAACTGGTTTCTCATTCAATCAAAACTTAATTCAACTGAACTCAAAAGACCCAGGTAAATTAATTTTAATTGGAACATATCATTGCAAGACCCTAATTATTTTCCAGAAGGTCATACTTTTTAATTCTCTCTAAAGATTTAAAGGAAAACATAAATCATAAAAACATTAACAATCTATAAAACAAAAGCAAGGACATTATACAATTCACATTTATTTTGCAATGATATTGTACATAAGCAACAGCAAAATATTTCAGGGAATTATTTTTGAAGATACCCAATTTTTTGTAAACCGGGTAGCTTTTTCTTTTTTTACTTTACCTAGGGAACAAGAAAACAGACAATTAGTTGAAAAAAGTCGTCAAGAATGCTGAAGTTATTGCTGTAGGTTCCATAAAAACTCGGATTTGCCATTGCTTGATTAATCCCATTTAAGAAAACATCTTCCATTCACTCTCAACAGAATCTATATAAAAACCATTAAAAGTACAAGTCTACGGCATATACAGTATTCATGAACAATTTGGTTGGGTTTGCCATTATGGAGCCTGCTTGTTTGTTTTCTGTACCTTTCTGTAATGTCATGGATTTGGTGGCCCAGCGAGACAAAGTACCTTGCCTCTTGTATCCCCCACCTGGTATCAAAACTCATATTTATGTGACGAATCAGACATCCACTAATATCAGAACTCACTCACCAGTCTTATAGGAATAAATACAAAAATGTCTATTGTTCCTGGGAAGCCTTTTGCAAACTAAAGATTTTGCACACTAAAGATTTGCAAACTAAAAAGTTTTTTATTCAGGTCTTCTACCCTTCATAAATTAAAATAGCATATATAAATTACAGCTCT
This sequence comes from Sibynophis collaris, assembly GCA_036250565.1. Classification (NCBI taxonomy): domain Eukaryota; kingdom Metazoa; phylum Chordata; class Lepidosauria; order Squamata; family Sibynophiidae; genus Sibynophis; species Sibynophis collaris. The sequence continues at coordinate 6,238 of JANHFK010002206.1, read as the reverse complement.
CATTTCGTTTTCCTGGCAAAAATACTGAAGCAGTTTGACATCTGCCTTTCTGCGTTTTTCCCCCCCTTTCACTTTACATGGTAGCCTACAATCCTGGAATCTCCTGATGGTTTTGCATCTGACTGTTACCAGGTCTTACCCTGTTTGCTTTTTAAAAATGAACTAAAATTGGCTATATGTGCTGTCATATGTGACTGTTCAAGACCACAGGTGCTTTGAATGGTAAGACATGTTGAATATGCTCAGTAATAAACAGCTCTTATCTTAAATTACATGGACAGCTTTATCACCCTATTTCACCCTATTTCAAGCTTCATAATCATATCCCAAGGGTATAAATGTCTCTCATGTTACAAACATCTTGAGCTACTTGTGCTTTTGTTACACTTGACCGTATTTATATTTTTCATATATGGGATCATGTAGGAAATTACCATTTTGATGGAAGGTCCTTCAAAATAATTACAGCAATTGCTTTGGACCAGCTTTTTCACTTTTAGTACATGTTCCTCAGTTAAAACAAAAAGGGGCACACAAGTTGAAACTTAAGCTTAAAACACTGAAGTCAAAGGCACAATCACCACAAAAGCTCTTTTAAATTGTTGCTATAAGACAAAGAAATATAATCTTACCCCAAGATTTATTCACAAACTGGATCGCAGCTTTTTTAATTGCATTTTTCTTGTTTTCAACAGAAAAATATTGATTTGCTGGAATAACAAGAGAGATTTAACTGAATTATAATTGTCACACATCAATGTATTTTCTAAGTTCATTATACAAAGCTCCTTTACCAGTAGTTCGTTTGCAGCTTCCTCCATAAAGATGTGTCTGTATAAAGTCTTTGGCATTCTGTTGCTGTTGATTGGTTAGCTCCTGGTCTTCTAACCGTACAGCCATGTAATTTGGGGGGCATCTAATGATAAACAGTTAACATATTTACTGCCTTGGTTTTCTACTTCATTTTACAGAAGCAAAACCACATTCCCTATATTTTAGCCACATTGAATAAATTAATAACATGCAAACAAGGTTTAAGTTTAAGTTTTATTATACTTGTATACCCCCCTTCTCCTTCGCAGGACTCAGGGCGGTTTACAGTCAGTTAAAAACATAAATAAATAGGTAACGCTAATTCTAAATGTATTTCCATTATTCATGTATTTACATGCTTAACATTCCCTCACACTCATAACTTTGGGCAGGATTGTTAAATTCCCAAGGCTTTGAGCAGGTTCACAATAAAATTAATGTTAGATAAGGAGGTAGGTAGATGTGGCCCATTTAGGTTCAGATTAAGCAGTTTAATATGAAGAATTGCTAGTTGCAGCATGAATTACGACTGAACTCAACCTTTTCAACAGTTTTACTGTTTTAAATATTTAGCTTACATAAAATGGTGCCACTTACAGAGTTTGCCCTTCATCTGCAACTGGCCTCAGGTTTAAATTATTGCAAAAACCTGTTCGTAACAAAATTAATGTGCAATAGGAAGCCTCATGTGCTTGTTATAGCCTCATTTAAGTATTACTCCACATCACTGCAAAGCCCCATCATCCATAGGCTTATTCACCATGCACTATCATCAATACTACAGCTACAGGCTTTTGAAGCCAAAACGAAGTATTTCCAAAAGTTACTTTAAGAGCAACTTCCATTTTAACTAACTGGCCTCTCTTCTTAAAGTACCGTATTTTTTGGACTATAAGACACACCTAGATTTAGAGGAGGAAAATAAGAAAAAAATCAATTTTTGGGCTCAGCATGTCCCTTTTTTATCCTCCCTGGCCCCCAGAAGCACTTTGCAGGCCAAAAATGGGCCCATTTTCAGTCTCTCTAACCTTCCACACATCCCGTTTTCACCAAAAACGGGCCCGTTTTAGGCCTGCAGTGCGCTTCAGGGGGCCAGGGAGGGTGAAAACAGGACATGCGGAGGGTTCGGGAGGCCAAAAACAGGCCCGTATTCGGTCTATAAGATGTACAGACATTTCCACCCACTGTTTTTTTTGGGGGGGGGGGGAGTGCATCTTATAGTCCAAACAATACGGTAATTTAATTTATAGCCTTTTAAAAGTACAGCATATCTCTGATTTGAACCTGCAGGAGACAAGTGTTTCTACAACTGCCTAAATGGGAATGTTGCTTTAATTTGAGAATAAATGGAAATCAGTTTTCACAAAGATGTTATCTTTTCTTGAAATTACTGTAATAATTTAGTTCATCATACTAAGTAAAACCACCAAGTCAGGTCTTGCTAAACCTGGGGCCCTCTTAAATATGGATTTCTATCTCCAGAATTATCCTCATGCTGGGCAAGAAATTCAGAGCGTTGGTCTTTACATCCAACCCAGAACTGGGAAAGCTAAACTAAGCCATACCTGGTTGCCAACATTTCTTCTTCATTGTCTTTTTCTGAATCTTCTTCATTTTCAACTTCATCTTCAACATTCTGATCTATAAATCAATACATGTGCTGAATATTAAAGCCTTAAACTAATTTTAAATGGGATTCTAGAAACACTTTCTTATAAATGTATGAAATAAACTGATGACTCTTATTATCAGAAAGAGTTATAGTTTGGGATCCAGCCTAAATGGGAATTTTGAAAATAATACCACGGTAGGCAAGAATTGATCTCATACATAATCTCCAGAGGCTTTGATGCAAATCCACTATAAACCTGAATTTTGATAAGAATCAATTAGGAAAATTTGATAAGCTGCTTAGGAAAAATCCCTGTATCATTTTTATTAATATATTGTTTAGAAAATATAATCCATTCTACTCAGTATTTGCTGGTAGATATGACTATTAAACTTAGTTAGCTAATTTTAGCATGACCTACTAATGCACAACTTTGCTTAACAGAAGTAACAAAAGAGTAATATTATTTTAGTTTTGTTAAGAACGTTGTCCTTATATTATAAATAATATTAAATAATATTAAATATTACTTTATATTGGTTTTTTTCAAATGTCCTATTCACCTCTATTTGATTCTTTGCCATATTAGATTACATGTGGATCTTAAGCCACACTTTTATACTATTCACAATATAACAACACACAGGTAACACAGAGGTAACATAAAAAGCAGACTTATATATACCTTGTTCCTCAGATGTCGACTTGGTGCTAATGGAAGAAAAGTTGAGAAGAATTTAGGAAGAGATTTCATAATCTATAAATAAAAAGTTAATCACATGCAGCCAAACTATCAATACTAAGCTAATTAAAATACATGAATTTAATATAACCAACTGTAAATTCCTCACCTTCTTTATTTTCAGAAATTGACAGAAGTTTTTGAACTGGAGGAAATAATTTAGCTTTCTTTGAGGTAGGTACAAAAATAGTTCACAAATGCCCCATACAGGTGGTCCTTGTCATAAAACCATAATGGAGCCCCAAATTTCTGTTGAAATGAGAAAGTGAGTTCTGCCCTATTTTACGACTTCTTGCCAGTCGTTAAGTGAATCACTGCAGTTAAGTTAGTAACACAGTTGTTAAGGTTGCAAAAGATTGAGTCCCGGAAGGGAGAAGGGCAGTATATAAATTCAATAAAAGTAAAGTAAAAGGATAATCACATGACCCCAGGACACTGTAACCACCATAAATATGAACCAGTTGCCAAGCATCTGAAGTTTTAACACTTGCTGTAATAGTTATAAATATGAAAAATGGTCATAACTCACTTTTCTCAGTGCTGTTGTAACTTTGAACTAAATTAATTATTATAAGTCAAGGACTACTTGTAATAGAATTTGATAAACATAGGGAAAATGAAGCCTGAGAGAAATGATATAATTTACTGTTTCTCAGGATTGCAGACAAAGATAAACTAGTTCAAAATTTGGAATAGTTACACGTAGCCCAGAACATATCTGCTTACCTGTTCTGTGTGGATGCTAACTCCTCCAAGACATTTTCAGGAAGCAGCTTTCTTTTCTGAGAAGATTAAATTTTCCCAATTAATACTATTTCTAATCATTAACTTAGTCCTCTAATTTCGGGGGGACGGGGACGGACTTTGATTAATTATAAACAGTAGATCTAGTTAATTCAAGGCAGCAAATCTAAGTATCACTATACATCATGTGATGCGATTGAGTTTGACATACATGCTCCTGTTCTGAACTAGGCTTCCTTATAAAGCATGAAGCCGAATCTTGGTCCCAGCAAAACCCCTTTTATTTACACAATTGTGAATTCCTTTCATTCACAGTCAGCAAGACAGGGCAAACAGTCTTTCAGAGGAGTATTTATCAACATGAACCTTATCTCACTTGGAAAGCTGCCAGGTAACTAGTTTCCAAATGCAGTGCAAGACAAAACTTGGCACAGAGTCACACTCTTTTGTTTGCTATGGGAGGGGCCAATCACCTCCAAGGTGCGGCTTTACTCCCAAGTCAACCCTGGTTTCTTAGTTGTTCTTGTCTTTTGGCAGTTCTGTGCATGCATACACTGGGAACAGGCTCCAGCTGTTTCTCTGCTGTCTAGCTCCCTCTGCCTCTGATGCAGAGCCCTCATCTGAGCTTTCCCCAGCCCCAGGACTGGCCCATGTTCTTCCCCAACCTCCTCACTGTTTGACTCTGCTGCCAACTCTTCTGGCAGCCACAACAGCTCCAGATGTTTCCCACCTACAACTCCCAAAATCCCTGATGACTTGTGATGCTAGCAGAAAATCTCTGCATAATGCTTGTTATTGTCCCAGAATTTTTGGTTGGTAATAAGAGCACTAAGGAGTTTACTTTTGCAAACTGCCACATGTTCTGAGACTAGAAATGGTTTTCATAATGGGAAATAAATCCCTAAGAATAGTTTATTTCTGTATTATTTACTATATTCAGTACATATTCCCTTGTCATTTTCATTGCTTAAATTTGTCCAATCCGATTCTCTTTGGATATGCCAAAAAAAACCTCATATTATCCTCAATCAAGTCCAGCTCACTTGAAGGACACATTAAAATAGTAGCTGGAACATTTACAATACAATAGCAACACTTCGGCAGCTTTTCATTAAGACAAATCCTTGTTTAATAATTTTGCCATGCTGTTACAAATTCTCAGAAAATCAGGATATGTAGTTAAATTTACAGTGAAACATGATAAAAATTATGAAATTTATTCCGAGGTAGGGTATAAACATGTCTGAACCTTTTTATGCATTATAAAACATTATAAACATGAGATACAAAATTACCTTTTGTTCCTTAAAGAGTTCTTCTCGATGTCGTCTCTTTTCTTTCAATATGGTCTTTTCTCTAAGAAAGTAAAATAAGACACGAATGGGTTACAAAAATATGCATTTGCTCCACAAAGCTGAATGCCTTCACAAAATGCTGCCTCCGTACAAGGTGATGTAATTAAAGGTTTTCCTGTTTTTAAAAATATGGGATGTGTCACTTTGGTTAAAATCTGTATTATTGCAATGCATATAATCAATGCCCAGAACAGTAACAGAGTTGGAAAGGACCTTTGAGGTCTTCTAGTCCAACCCCCTGCTCAAGCAGGAGAACCTATACCATTTCAGACAAGTGGTTGTCCAGTCTTCTTAGAAACAATAAATGATGGAGCACTTACAACTTCTAGAGGCCAGCCGTTCCTCCGATTAATTGCTTGTTAGGAAATTTCTTAGTTTTAGGTTGGATCTCTTGCCCTCGATGCTTTGGAGAATAGGTCGACACACACACCCCTCCCTCGTTACAAATGATACGACAGGCAGCTTTACAAATTGCTTACATGAATACTGAGGACAAAGGAAGGGAAATTCCTACTGAAAGTTTGGCCAGAAAAAAACAACGTTGACAATATCGGACAAAGGGCCCCTCCTGAAAACTGCCGCTGTAATGACTTTAAATGCAACGTCCCGCTGCCTTTTTGGCTTCTCTGTTTTGCTGTGCCGGAGCGGCGCTCTCAGGAGGGCGCGCAATCGGCAGGGCAGGGCGGTCAGGCCGCTCCGAGGCCGTCCTCACCCGCTGCCCCGGTTCTCGCGTCGGGTGGCGGAGGGCTTGTGTTACCTGCGGGCCCGCTCCCCCGCCAACCGGCGCTCCTCCGCAGCGGCTTCCCGCGCCCTCTCGAAAGTCACCTCCTCTGGGGCCTCGTCGCTTTCTTCCCCGTCGGAAAAGGCAGCGGCGGCCATAACCGCCGCTTCTCTTTGCTCCATTGCTTCAGCGCCACCACTGCGGGCCTCCATCTTGCTTACCTAACTTCCGGTTAACCTCGAACTCTATCG
>JANHFK010002204.1:97561-110056 GCA_036250565.1 Sibynophis collaris | reverse complement strand
CATCCTTTCTAAGGTAGGTAAATTGAGGACCCAGTTTGTGGGGGGCAATAAGCTGAGTTTGTATAAATATACAAAAGGATGAAGGCTATTGCTTAGCATATTGTAAGCCGCCCTGAGTCTTCAGAGAAGGGCGGCCTATAAATCAAATAAAAATAAAAATAAATAAAACAGTAGGCACGCTGGTGCTCTTATGCACGCCCCATACTAATTCCATGTTAGTATTCTCTATACTATCAGCACTCATCTTGTTTAGGATGCTAAAGACTGGCATAGTAAGGACACTCTTGGTGGAAAGTGACTATAAATCTATTTATGCTGCTATTGATTATTGGTATCCATACACCTCATGATGTCTAGTTACATTATGGTGGAGGGTGTTGAACAAGGGTTTCACTGCTTGTTATTGCTATCATTATATGGATTCGAACCTAATCAATACAAACACTGTTCTACTTTATTTAAAATAAGAAGTAGGAATGATTAGGCACCACAATCAGTATGTGGGTTGAGATCTGGGGTAAGATTCCAGTCTTTCCACCAGAAAAAAAGACTAAAAGCAGGAAAAAAGGGCAGCAATATGCAATGTAACATATATTTTCATTGCTGATAGAGTTAGATTTGCAAAAAAATTGGCATGGAGACATAGATATAGATATATATTTTGTACATATTTCCTTTATGTAGTTGCATCTGGCCAACCTTCTCTGAACTAGGAAGCCAAGCAATCAGTATTGGTTAGTTATATAGAAAGAAGACCTCCAGAGAATTCCAAGACTTAGAGTAAAGAGGCAAATCTAAAAATAGTCATTAAGAGATGCAGTGAAAAATCATTTCTACTACCCAGAATTGTATGACTGGGATAGTTGGCAGATATCATATGCAAATACATAACAGTGCTGATAGAACGATATTGATGTCCATGTTGAATTGATCTCCCTTGGATAGCATATTTCCTTTCTCCTTTTGCAGCTGGCCTGTCCTTCCAACTTAACTGCCTATCACTGCTGGCATGGTGTCAGTTTCTAGCCTCAGCTACCTGCTAAAAGATTCTTGAGACTCTTCTTTTGGTCTATTCTTGTATCTGCTCAAATATTTACCTGGAATCCTGCAGCACTGCAGATGGGCTTTAGGTCTCCTGGGTCTTGTGTCATTTAATTATTTTGCCTCAGGTTTATTCTATATACTTTCTCCTTCAATTCTTTTCCTAAGCTCACTCCAGTCCTTTCTGTAAGGCCCACAAGGTGAGAAAGAAGCTGAATCAAGCAGAAGCAGTTGGAATATGTCAGGTTCAGTCAGACAAATAAAGGTAAAACTAGGCAGGTGGCGACAACTAAAAATATTACAAATTATGTCATTGTAGAATAATTGATACCAATTGTAACAAGGAAGATACCACTGAGCAGGAAACAGGAGCATAAATGATTCACAGCACTTCCCGCTGTATAAGCTATAGAAAGATATCTTTACAAAGGACTGAACTAATCCAGAGCTTTGACAATCTTTAGTTTCAAAAGGGCACAGGGCCACAAGCATCCACTGCTCTGGATGCTTTTGCCAAAATAGCCCTTTTGGATATGATGGTGATATTATGTCAAATGTAGAAAAGGGAAAACCTGCATTGCTTTCATTAGACCACATTCCAAATAAAGGAACACTTATTGTATAGGGCAGGGATGAAATCTACTTACCTTCACTACCGGTTTGGGTGCGCTTCTGCGCGTGCGCAGATAGTTTAAAAATGGGACGTAATGATGTCCTGGTGGGTGGGCGGAGCCTCCCACCGCCAGTGCTACCAGTTCGGTGAACGAGATAGAACCGTGCGGATTTCACTGCTGGTATAGGGCTTTTTATGTCACCCTCTGCTTTACAGTTTGGTGAGATCATGAAATGCTGCAAGGATGGCCCAAGAAGAGCAGAATACCATATTTTCCTTCTAACCTTTTTCCTGGAGTAATAATGGTTTTTTATTTATATTAAGACATTTTCATAGAATAAAAACAATTTGAAGGAAAATGGGAAAATGGGATCCTGCCAGAAACAAAAAAGAGAGAAAAAAATGCCCTCTAAAGTTAATAAATATATGAATGGCTTTTGATCTTCTTTTCAATAGATAATTACAGTTTTCTTCCCTTTTAGATGTTATATCAGTCCTTCCACCCTCTTGTTTAATCTACTCGTTTCCCCCATCTTTCAGAAATGGTGGCTATTAAACTGGAAGTAATCATCTCAAAGAGGGTATTTTGGGCATATCCTGAGAGAAATGGGACAATTCCTTGTCTGTGAGTTGAGGATCCAATTTGGGACTGCCTCTTTTGAAATGCTTGTGTAAAACAACAAGGTCTGGTTTCTTGAGGCCAGGGGGATAATGACATTATTTTAGACTGTTTGGATCAAACAGTTTAAAGAATTATTTAGTTGGAGAGGAGCTGAATGGATTTTATGATTGAAACTTTCTCTAAAACTGGCACAGAGAAACACCCCATTATTGAAGTTGGGGAATGCAGGGTATTAAAACTCTTCTGTCACCATCATTTCCTGCTACCAGTGGCCATGCCAGGTTCCAGGGGACTAATTGTGTTCTCTGAAACCAAGGTCTGTATATCTGCTCCCACTTATCAGAATGTCATGGCCCGTCGGCACTCGGGTCTGAGGAGGAGGAAGAGGAGATGGATCTGGGGCCGCGGCTGGCGCAGGGGAATGGTACAGTCCCTATAGCTCAGGAGGAACGACCTGAAAATGAGGACGAGGCAGTCCCAGGTCCATCAGACCTCAGAAGAGTAGGCAGGGAGGAAGAGAGAACTCAGGCTGATCAAGGAAGGAGGAGGAGATAGAAAGGGCAGGCAGTGGAGCAGAAGAGTGGCAGAGTTCTGGAGATAAGCCCGATCCCCAAGTGCAAAGAATTAAGAGACGGCAGAGTCAACACAGGGTAACCAGACTACTTGGTAGGCGGGCACCCCGCCCCTCCTCACGAGGTTCACCTGGAGAGTAACACTTAAGGAGATGCTATGAGGAGGGGTTTTGCCAGGAACAAGTGTTTGTTTTCGGATTACACTCCCTCGGTTGTGACTCAGACTGCTTTGTTTCAAAGATTGCTTTTGCCTTGTTTTGAGGACTGTTCTTGGCTTGCCCTAGCCCTGAAGATTCTTCTTTTATACCTGCCTTGCCCATCTTGTTTTGAGAAGTGCTCTTGGCCTTTTGGTTTGAACTGTGCCCTTGTTTGTGAATTGTATTTGTCTGTTGTTTCATTCTGCCCTTTGGGAAAACTGCTCCCTGTCTTGGACCTTTGCCTTGCTCTGAGCCCTACCCTTGCTTTCGATCTGTACTTTTGCTTTGTGGACTAGTCGGGTAATTTATGGGCTGTTATTTGAGGGATTGAGGGTGGAGCCTGAGTGGTCAGTGGAGGGTCAATTGTTTAACCCTTTTGAGCAGAAATGAACGATTCTTGGGAGGGCTGCCTAATCTTGCCCACCTGAGTCATAACATAGACAGAGAGTCACAACTGAAAAATATTCATCAGCCTACAGCACTCACAATAATAATAATGAAGCAGGAATGAGAACCAGGAATGAGAGAATTGAAACAGAAAATGTTGTGCTGCTTGGAATTGTAGTAATAGCATTATTAAAACATAGAATTGAGTACCCATGACTTATTTGGGTTGATAAAATTCATAGAGTTTGATATAGGCGAGTACTTGTTTATCAAGTTCTAATTGAAAATTGCTATTTGCCAGTAAGAAACAGATACAGACTCACAACTAGAATGTGACAGACACAAATGCTCAATTTGTGAACATATCTGGAATATATTTCAAGGCCTTCCGTTTTCATCCACAACTCCTTAACTCATATGTTCATCTTCCCATGTGGCATGTGCCATCATCTGCATTTGAAATAAGGCAGATGGACAGAATTATAGTATCAGAAATGTGTTGTTTCCATTCTTTTCCTTTTGGGTTACAAAGTAATATTGAGAGACTTCTGCTTGATTACTTGGGGAAGTAGACTGTCCCACAAGATTCTGATTTGTTTCCCTCAATATTGATATCGACATGAAGGTATTGGAAAGGATAATTTCCGGGCTAGGACTAGTTCCATTAGTATGCTAATGATACTTAGCTATAATTATTCTTTCTGAGAACTCAGCTGGATGGCACTTGAACTACTCTGAATATAAAGGACTGTAAAATAAAATAAGGTGCAGCTATGTTTAGAGCAAAGACTACACTTTCATTGATTCTAGGAGGTGAATGTCAGGATATGTGAGATGCACCTTTTCTGGATGGGACTGCATCCCTGAGGAACATCTCTGCAGCCTGTGGATTCTCCAGCTCAACAGCCATATAATTTCAGTGAAGGAGATAGTCATTTATTAAACTCAGTTGATACAGCAGTGTGTCCCATCTGGGAGGAAACGCACCAGTGATTCAAGACTTGCAGCGTGCTCTTTGTCAGCTAACCCTTGAAGGTGACCTGTATCTAACTAAAAAAGCAATACTGTTAGTGGTAAGGGGATCTTATTTGAATCCCACATTACGCCTGTGTTGAAATAACTTCATTTTTGAGCTTTTGAATATCAATGGAACAACTTCTATGGGTTACACAAATGTAATTAACGTATTATAGAACATATTGAATCAACTCTTTCTTCTTCCTAGCAAAATGTGCAAAGCCACAATTGGTTATGGAAAAGACTCATAAAGGTTTTTTTCCTCCGTCTTTCTGAAACTTGATCTTTTTTCTAAGTTGGATCTCATGCTGAATGATCCAGTCAACATCTTTTCTTGACTGTGCTAGATTCAGTCCTACCCAGCTAAACCTTTGAGCAATTTTAATAGAAGGTAATATATGTAGTTCAGATTTGAACCATGGAGTTGTTGGTGCTTTTTGAGTTGGAGTTGTCTTCCAGGCCTATGCACACCAGGCAAATAGCCAGTGCTAGCAAATTCCTTTTGATGTGTATTTCCCATCAAATGCCTGCTTATCCTCTTGTAATTCCTTTCTCTCCAATATCTCTGCTGTGCAAGATGTAAGAAACCAGGTCAGGCACAGAATAGTACTTACTAACTGACTGTGATGACTGTAATGGTGAACATGTAACTGAGAGAAAGAGAATTGCTGGTTGCAAAGTTATGTTTTCAGAATAATTTTAACTTTGAATTATTTATGCATAAGGCAGTTAGTTGGTAAGCAAGGTGTACTGGTACTCATTATTGTATCTTTTGAACTGGAAAATAATTATCTTGAGGAGATTGAAATGCCTTCCTTGAAATTGGTCAATTATCCCTGATTTTTCTTTTAGTGTAACATATAACTATATTTATTACAGCATATAACTATTACAATATGATTGTATCTGACCTATAAGAAACTTTGATCAACATCAAAGATAAGCAAAGTACAAAAATATATAAAGAGTTATTAATTTAACTTTGTTATACCCAAATTAAACATGACAATGACATACATATCTTGGTTAGAGTTGATCATGCCCAAATCACATGGATATTACAAATTCAACATGGGGTTGTTCTGGAAGAATGGTTAGTAATGATAATTTCAACAATGTGCTGTTGCAAATATTGAGTAGAACGATACAGTCAGAACATAACCACTCATGTTATTGAGTGGTTATATAGTGGTTACCATTATTTTCCTTTATGTACGCTTGTTACTTTGCCTGGATAGTATCATATAGGTCTGGCCCAAGCCACATAATAATATTTTGTGAATATAAAGTGGCATTATTCATGTGTAAATAGCTGAGCTCATTGTTGGAAGAGAAAGGTGCAAATGAAATTAGTGGGCCATTTTTAAAATTTAATAATTAAGAAATTTTCAACAAAAAAATTGTCAGCAATATAATTAAGAAAGACTTTTATTTAAATTTTACGCAAAACCATTGAATAAAAGTTATATATTTAAAAAGCTAAAAAATACAAACTGAAAAGTAAGAAGAAATACTAAAATAATCTTATAAGAAAAATAATAATTACAATTTCCAATCTTCTATTACATTAAAATAGAAGATCATATACAATATTAAACACAGTATTAAATCCAGTTTTGGCAAATGTACAAAATAGAAGGATAAAATTGTGTGTTATTTGTAAATATTTCAGTATATATCTTCCATTTTCTTCTGTTTTTTAATTGTCCCATATCCTGATGGTACATTTTCTAACAATTTCAAAGATTCAAGGTTAAATTGACCATTGAATATTAGATACCCAAAGTAGTCATAATAACACAGTTGGTTAAAATCTTAGTTTACTTCCTCTGAACTTAATGCATTTTATTTCATTGGGGGAGGGGGAGTGTGCTTCCAGCAATTGACTCGCACAATTGACTGACTAGTCCTTGTAGTGTTCTTGGTAACGTTTTTCAGAAATGATTTGCCATCACTGCCTTCCTAGATCACCCAGCTGGCTTTATGCGTAAGGTTTCTATTCTGATGCCTTCACTACCAACCCTAACTAATTCTTGCCTTAATCCTAGCTATGGAATATATTTGACACAGGAAAAGTAGCATTTGCAGCATGCTCAAGGTTTGTAAATCTCCTAGTGGGATGCTGATTCTTTTATGTCTGATTATTTAGTTTTCTTGAAGATATGGGCAGAAGGATCCTCCATTTGATGTAGTAAACCCTTAGTTGTTTAGCGAACTGTGAACAAATGCTATATAATTCTACTTGTTTTGACAACTCTTATTTGTTACATGTTGAAGCTGATAGATTTGAATAGTTTCTTGATGGTTCTTGGAACTGAAAGGCATCAAGGCAGACAATTCTTCAAAAGCTTTTGGAATAGGAAACAGAGTCTTAGGTATTAGATCTATTTTTCAAGGGAAGTACAGCAATAAAACGAAGGAGCTAGAGTGATATTGGTAGAACATTCAAAGAGAATCTGACTTAATATACTTTACACCAGTCCTGGTTAAATGGGATTTCCTTAAGACTTGAACAAAACTTCCAGAGCCCTGGCATCTAAATTGCAATGTTTTAACATGACAGAAGGAGAAAATCATTATATTCATGGAAGGCAATCATTTAAATTACACTTAAAGTAATTTTCATTTAATAAAATGTATATTGCAGTTAAATCTCATTTAACTTTTATATTAGCCTTGTCTTTTTTTTTAAGAGTGCAGATAATATGCATTTTTAGTAAAAGAGGAAATGAAGCTCATTTCTTCGTTACTTTCTTGTGCCAGCAGGTAACTATTATATAGTTGGGTAGACCTTAGCTGCAGCCGCTGGGTTGGCTGTTCGGATGAGTTATAATTAGTTGAATTTAGTCTGTTTTATGGGTATCATTTTAATTGAATTTTTCCTGTGTGCTTAAATGTATTTGCTTTTGTTAGTCATTACCCTTTGTTGGAAAACCAGAATAGAAATTCAGTAAATTAGCAAATTAACCACCTGAGGGTAACTTTGCTTTTTAAAAGAACAAATCTCATTTTAAAAATTCAATTTAATAGTTCTCTTCAGATCCCCATAATTAAGATTAAGCTAGATTATAGTGTTTCTAAGAGTGTTGGGAAAACAGGCTAATTTGTTTCTTCCTTGGTTTCACTTTCAGATCCCGAATTCAAGGATCTTGGGGTTTTGAAACCATTGCCAGGTTGGTATGTTCAGTTTTCCATAGCACTTCAAAACCTTTGTATTTGATCTGATTTTCTTCTTGCTTGATCTTTATGTTTTGTTGTTATTCAGTTTGTGAGTTTCAAATGGGAGGATCTGAAGGAATTGTGGAATCGGTGCAGATCGGAAAAGAAGGGAAAGCTTCTGATTCTGAGGCTGTTGATTGTAAATGGTACATCCGAGCACCACCACGATCCAAGGTCAGTTCTGTTCCATTCTTTGATTTGGGTGGGGGGGTGTCATCATTTAAGCAAGTGAGACTATATTAATATAGGAATGTATTGCTTTATACAAATAGCTTTTGTTTAATAAGCAGTATCTGTGAAACATGTAAACTAACATTCTTTGCTATATGGAAAAAGTTATGATCAGTTTAAATATTTTGAGTGGTGTGGTAGATTTAGAGCAATTTGGTGCCCAGGCAATTTTTAGATTTGGGCTCTTTCCTATGTATCAGTTTATATTACAGTAAACATATCATTGTTTAATATTTTCAAAGACTCCAAAACTTTCAATTAGTAATTCTGTAATATAAGTACCACTTTTCCAGAATTAAAGAACAATGTTTTGAAAGAAAGGGCAGATCCATACTATTCAATTGCCCTACTATCTTCTATTCACCCCCAGTATGCTAAAATGCAACTTTCACTGTCCTCTGCAGACACTCCAATTTGTCAAGATTCATTTTAGTGGTGTCCAGAACTGGATATGGTATTCAGATGGGTACCCGATTGGGATAGAGTAGATGGGACAATTAGTTCTCATGGTCTTCAATCTGTGTTCCTATTAATACATGGTAAAATTGCATGTCTTTTTAGCAGCTGCATCATGTTATTGGTTCACATTCAACCTGTGATCTACTTACAGACCCAGAATCTTTTCACATGAGCAGCCAGGTTTTCCCATATTTATTTCATATTTTTACGCAGATGTGGAACTTCATGTTTCTCTCTATTAAATATATTTTGTTCATTTCATTCCATTGTTCAAGTCTATTTGTGGACCTTTTTCAATTTATATATTTTTTAAAGTATAGGTCCATCCTCCTAAATTTGTGTCATCTTCAGATGTGATGATCATTATCAACTCGTTAATAAAAATGTTGAACAGCACAGAATTCTGTTTAGTATCTTTGACATTCCACTCAGTACTATTATCTAATTTGATACAGAGCCATTTAAGAGTACTCCCTTGACCATATTTCAGTCAATTATAAATGTCTACAGTTGTATCATTTTCTACTTACATTATCATTTTATTAATGAGGACATCATCAGAAACTTTGTTGAACTTTTTGCTGAGGTCAAAATATTAAGTTAGTCACTCTGTCAGAAAAGGAGATGACAGTAGCATTGCATGACTTGTTTATGGCAGATCCATGATGACTCTTTTTAACTGTTGCATGCTTATTCAAAGTCTCCCAGATATTCTGTTAAATTATCTGCTAAGGAATATTGCTTGGTGTAGATATGAAGCTGAGAGGTCTGTAACTTTGCAGGATCTTCTCTTTTCTGAAAATAGAGACCGTTTGTTCTCGTTCTTCTAAAATTTAACAGTTCCCTGGGAATTTTCAAAGATTACAATTAATGGTTCTGCTATCACCTCTACAACAGTGGTGGGTTCCACTTATCTTTGCTACCAGTTCGCAATGGGAGCACACACATGCGCTTGCTTGCTTCGCTCACTCATGGTGCTTCTGCACATGGATGGACCCTCCTGCCACCGCTACTACCGGTTCACAGGATGCGGAGTGAACCAGTTGCAACCCACCACTGCTCTACAACTTTCTTCCATATCTAGGATGTAAGATGGCTCCAAAAAAATATCAGGTATTTTAAATTAGTGGAGTGATCTTGTTTGGCCTGAGATGCATTTCCTGCCTTCTACCAGTAGTACCATGGCTAGCTAGAGCTTCATTTCTCTTCAGAGAAGAGACAGATCTAAAACACACAATAAAACATTCTGCCTTCTCCCCATCATCCATAACTTATTCCTTGCTTTGTTTTTTTCAACAGACCTACCTGCATTGTGTTTTTTTGTTTCCTTCTCTTTTTTCAGAGATATCTGAAATAATGTTTTTATTCCTTGGGCATTTCTTGCAAACCTGTTCATTCTCTGCTTCAGCCATTCTCACCTAGTCCTTACAGATCCTTCTTTCTCTCATTTTGTTGTAATTCTGTCTGTCAAGTGCAGGAAATCAGGAATCCAGGCAGTTCAAATGAATACAAGTTTATCGTATGCTAAATCGCTCTACAAGAATCCAAACTATTAATGGTCAAAGCAAATTGGTGGTAGATAAGAGTCAACGGAATTTAAGGTGGCTGGACTTAGGTCACTTGTGGGCACAAAAGGAATGTTTGACCCTTCCCTCAGGCTCAGCTTAGTCATCTTCTACACTGTCCTTCATATTCATAATAATTTTCAGCAGTTTAGGAAGTATCTACACTGATGTAAGCAGCTGTCAGGTTGTGTCTCCCCTATATCCTTTCACAGGATTTCTAGTCCGTTTTTGGCACCTTCTGTAGCTATCTGAAAATTCTTATGTTAATTTTCCATTTCTTTCTCCACCCAGTTTTTGCCTGACAATGATAGTGGACTTTGGAGACTAATATATAAAGATGAAGTTGGCCATGCCCATAATTGTACTTGTATTCTTTCTGCAGAATAAACCCCAATTAAGAACACAATCTATGCATATATACTCATACACACAATATATTTTCAGTACATTCACAGAGCTAAAGTAGGTTTCTGAAATCCAGACGGATGTATTAGGGACTAGAGGCGGCCATGCCCCCAGATGGATACCTATGTTCATGCATACCCATATGTATCGTTATAATGCACATATACAATTTCATGCTATAAACTACTTCATAAATTACTTCATGGCAATTCAGACAACAAACACAACCCAGGAGCGTCTTTATTGTGAAGTGACATTAAACAGAATCTTGCAAAACTCAAAATATTCTTCCCCTCCTTTCTTTTTAGTCTTTGGAAAACTAGGAATGGTCTCTTCTGAAATGCTTCCCATGCTTTTCCCATACTTGTGAACTGAACTGCCTGATCTGATTGTTGACTTGGCTATGGGTCTTCTTTCTGTCTTCCAAGGTCATTCCCACATAACGTCAGGCATGCACATATAAAGTCTATCCCTTTTCAATTACAGTTTTCTCAGTTATAGCTGGGTAGGGTGATAGAAGAATCAATACTGATGCAATGGGACTGCTGAAGAAGGAAACTTTCCCTCCCCCATTGCTTCTCCAGTTGCTTAATGCTTCCTGTGCTAATTTTCTGAAATTCCCTACAAGTCCCCAATGATCAAAGCTCATTTCAATGTGAGAGGAAAATGAAGGTGCACTCTGAGACTTCCATTTTAGCAGCAGAGGCTTTAATCAGCAATAAAACAGGTAAATGGAGAATAAACTGCAAAATGGCTATATATCAGGATGTCAAACTCGATTTCATTGAGGGCCACATCAGGGTTGTGTTTGACCTCGGGGGACGGATGGGCGTGGCCAGCTCAATGTCACTTGTGTTGGGGTGTCTGTGGCAGCCCAAGTGCTCTACCAGCGAAAATGGGCTCCTGAGCTCTGTTTTTGACTGCGACGGCCTCCTGCAACCTTCTGCCAGTGAAAACGGACCTCTGGAGGGCCACACGCGGCCCTTGTGAGCTCAATTTTTGGCTGTGATGGCCTTCTGCAACCATCTGCCAGTGAAAGCGGAGGTTGCGAGAACCGCAGGCGGCCCTCCCGAGCTCCATTTTCACTGGCAGAGGCACTGTGGGATGGTCCTTCACTGTTTCCAGGGTTGACCTGCGGGCCAGACCGAAGCACCCCACAGGCCGAGTCCAGCCCCCAGGCCATGAATTTGACACCCTTTGTATATGTGGAGGAAAATATTTTTTATTTTGTTGACATTTATTTATTTATGTATATGGCCGCCTATCTCACATACACATTTGTCTAGCAACTAATAATTAATAAATAATTTAACAATTAAAACAGAAATAAACACAGTAACCAAATTTTCAATAGAAAGCAAAAAAGAAACACTTTGTTTAAACTTTACAACTTTAATTACAGTACATATTGCACAATCAATTATTAGCAGGTTTTCCTTTTCAACTTCAAGTTTGTTTAAAAATAAAAATAATACATTTGAGTTCTAAAGAAAAATGTATTTGTCCTTAACTTAGTAAAAATACCAACAAGTGCTTGAATCCAGAGGAAAGTAAATTGCATTTAAAATATTTTGAAATGTATATGTGAACTACAGTATGTTATATACTTTTTCTAGCATATGTTGTACAAAGAGAGTAAGCACATTTTACATTAATTAAATACTGTAGATAAGATGGTTTAGATTCCCTATAATGCCATTGATTTAGGAGGCAGCTAGTGTAGCAATGGGTTTCCTGATTTTATTTGTTACTGGATGTATGATGGAGTGTTTTTGAGAAGTGGTTCTTAGGTTTCCAAAGGTAGACATTGGAATGTCGAGGAAGACAAATGATGACTTACGTGTGATGTAATGACATAAATGTTGCACTTATGCACTCTCATTAGACATTTTGAGAGAGACATGCAAGTAGTTACCTTCTTAAATCGACATTGTTGATGACGTTGTAGTCTTTTGTTGTAGAGAGTAGGATTAAGGGGCACTATGGGTCCAATCATACTTCTGTTGGCAGGATAAAGATAATTTGTTTTTTCCCAGGTTTGAGTAGGTTGTTTTGGAGCAGGTTTTTTTTTGTTTTTTTGTTTTTTTTATTTTATTTGATTTATAGGCCGCCCTTCTCCGAAGACTCAGGGCGGCTTACAATGCGCTAAGCAATAGCCTTCATACTT
>JANHFK010002204.1:57749-80217 GCA_036250565.1 Sibynophis collaris | reverse complement strand
AGAGGCTCCTTTGCAAACAGACCTTTTGGAGGCTGCAAATGCAGCCTTCCAAACACAGAGCCTCTCAAGCAGAATTGTTTTTTTCTTATTTTCCTCCCCCCAAAATAAGGTGCGTCTTGTACTCCCAAAAATATGGTAATATTTTTTCCTGGGGCATTGTTGTTATTTGGTCACTAAGTTGTGTCCAACTTTTCATGACCCCCATGGACCAAAGCACACCAGGCCCCGCTCTCCTCTATTACAGAAGGCTTTATGTCCGTCTTTTGAACCCAGCGGAACCAAATGGAGGTAAAGTGAAGTGTGCATGTATATAAAGAAACTACAATGTATAGGAGTGAAGGAGGGACATTTATTCAGCTATGGGCTGCACTTTTTAAATATTACTTTTAATTAGAAGAGACCATGGAGCTTAATGATGAAACCAAAGAGACAGAGTTGGAATTTTGTGCCCAGTTTTTTCATATCAGAAGATAGTATTGAATTGTGAAGTTTAATGCGAAGAAATAGTATTTTGGCATGTAACTAGAATCTAGTATTAAAAGGCAAAAATAGTTTACAAGTGAAGTAGGATGGAGGCAGGGGTGAAATGCTACTGGTTCGGACCGGTTCTCCTGAACAGGTAGTAAAAAATGCTACCAGTTTGGGCGAACTGGTATTTCCAACGATCAGCTGTGACACACAATTTATATTAGCTAGAATCGTCGGATTTCCTGCTTTCTAGCTAATCTAAATTGTGTGGCACAGTGTATCCCCCTTCCTCGCTGTTCTACTTACCTTTGCAAACTCGAAAGGCTTCAAAATGTTCCTTTTTTAGCGCAGCGCAGATACTCCTCCAGGCTGGCGCACTCGGTAGCAGACTTCAGAGGATTTCACCGCTGTATGGAGGGTCTGTTAGTTAAAGACTTGTATCTCTACAGTTGTTGGCCAGTTGTTGGCCAGTACCAATAGAAAGCAGGAGTACATAACATTAAGATACCAATGTACATAGTACACACAAAGAAGTTGTTTTACTGTATGTAATAATAGAGATTCAATCAAATTTTCATAGTTAGTTATGAAACTGAAAATTGTCATTACTATATCAATGCAGAGTTTCCAAAAATCCAATGACATGGTCTAAATAGTCTTATTAAAAAATGCAAGAACTCAGTTGGTTCCTGCTCAGTTGCTGGTGAGCTATTAAGAAGACTCAACACTTGACGATGCTGGCAAAATGTCAGGTTACCAAATTAGATCATGGCCTGTTAGCCTTGATGCTCCTCATCACTATATGTCCTTATTAGCTTAATTAAAACAAAATTCATTTTATTCTGTTTTTAAATAAATTATTTTATTATTTATGTATTGCCTTGACCACCTTGATAAATAAGTTAGGGCAGCTAAAGTATCTAATATTCCTTTTGTTCCCCCACACCAACTTTGTAAGGTAAGTTGGACTAAGAGAGAATGACAGTCCCAAGGTTGAGCTAGAACTCTCAGTTTCTTGGTTTCTAGCCTGGTGCCTTAACCACTACACCAAACTGCTGTAATGAATTAACAAAATTCCGCATCACAAGAATGTTCACAACTTAGCTAATGTAGGGTTGTTGTTTTTTTACTACAACTGAGAAATGATATACATACAATGTATACAGCAGCACCTCCACAGTGGGAAAGAGGGAAGGACAGAATGATGAAAGTAGGGTTGTATCACAATGAAAGTCCTCCCTCTTTCGGATACACATCATGCTGTTGCTTGTGTTTATTTATTTACAGGTAATCCTTGATTTACAACCATTTGTTTAATGACCATCTGAAATTCCAATGGGACTGAAAAATGTGACCTATGACCATTTTTCAACCATTGCAGCATCCCCATGGTCACGTGATCAAAATTCAAATACTTGGCAACCGGCATGTATTTATGTGATCATCTTTTCTGACAAGTATAGTCAATAGGGAACCCAGATGCACCTAATGCCCATGTTACAAATTTAAAAACTGCAGGGATTTACTTAACAATGTGACAAGAAAGGTTGTAAAATGGGGCAAAACTCACTTAACAGTTGTCTTGGTTAACAACAGTAATTTTGGACTCAATGTTGTCATAAATCAAGGACTACCTGTATTTATTTATTTATTTATTTATCTATTTATCAAACTTAACATGCCATCCATTCGCCCATATATATCTTCTCATTTTTATGATGTATAGCAAGTGGAATCTATAATAATGTGATTATTATTTGATAATAGTAATCTGTTGGCTCTGACCACTAGTAACTGGGTTTGGACTATCTTGGTTATATTTGTGTTTCTTTGGAATTATCACCACTATTATGCCATGTGCAAGTAATCTTTGGTTAATAATCGTAATTTGGACTGGGAACTTTGTCACCAAACAATTTAGTTGTAAAGTGTAATATCACATGACCATGCCATCTTACAATGGCAGTTCCACTTTTGGTTGTTACACATGAAATCATATGATTGCTATTTGCAACCCCTTGCTGGCTTCCACATTGACTTTGCTTGTTGGAAGAAAGCAACGAAGATATCTAATGATGATCACATGACTACAGGATGCTATGACTGTCATAATTGGCTGCCAACTATCCAAATTGTTATTACATAACTGCAGGGATGCTGAGACAACTGCAACTGAGGACTGGCTGTAAATCTTCTCATTGTAACTTTGAATAATTGCTGAATGAATGGTTAACTGAGTCTACCTGTAGGAGTGTATTGTAATCTGTCAAGTCTCTGTAGACATGTATATGTCAGTGAAAAATTTTATCATATCTAAGTACATATTTTGTTTTATAAAATTGTAAGGAACTACACTGTTTTACTTGATACATATATTAAATGCCATTATTGAAACGCTTGCTTTATGCATTGATTTTATTTCTTTCTCAAATTAGTCTATATTGAAATTATTCATTGGCTTTGAAGAGAAATATACAAATTTATTTTACATTTTAGGAATTGCAATATCATACAGTTAGAAAATTTCTGATTTATTGAACCATTGTAATTTCATTTCATAGCTGCATTTGCCAAAATAATACATTAGAATGAGATTACCAATGATGAGCAATGTAGCAACTATGTTTGTATATGACGGTTTTATATTACTCTTGCGGGTAGTTGGTTTCTAAAAGTTCCTAAAAGATGTTTATGTTATTGTTGAACTCATTGTAAATTTTATTTCATTCTAGTATATGGATGCTATAAGTTTAGATATTTATAATAATTTTACACTACTACACTCGTGTTGGAAGCACCTACCAAGGCACTTCTGGATTTGAAGGGCATCACCATTGCCAAGGGGGCCCCTTACATATTCCTGAAGAATAATTTTATTATATATTATTTATGATTATAAATATAATTATATAAAACCATGATTTATGAAGAATAATTGTGTAGGAAAAAAAATTAAACCTTCAAAACTTCTAATTAATCTATGAATTAGATGGCCAAATATTAAGGAAAAAAATATGACTGCATAATATCACTAAAACAAAATGTACTTCATTGATTATAAAAAAAATATTTTGATTGTGTCAATCATGTCAAACTATGGAATGTGCTTAGAAAAAGGGGAATCTCAGAACATTTCATTATCCTCATGCAAAATCTATGTACAGGTCGGGAATCCACAGTATGGACAGAGCATAATGAAACGTAATGGTCCTGGATTAGCAAAGGATTACACCTACAAAGGTATAGATCAAAATAGTATAGCTTATGGCTTTCTCTGTGGTATCCTATGGAAGTGAAATTTGGATTTTGACAAAACAGGATAGAAACTTTAGTGTTGAAGGAGACTCCTGAAAATATGAATAGCTAGGAAAACAAACAAGAAGCTAGGTAGGACACAAATGACCAGGTTCACATTATCGTATTTTTGATACATTATGTGAAGACTTAACTCTTTGGAGAAGTATTTAATGTTGTGAAAGCTGGAAGGAAAGATGAGAAGAAGATAACCAGCAATAAGGTGGATGGACTCAGTTCCAATGGGAAGGAGTGTATTGTTGTAAGACCTGAAAAATCACACTTGGAACAGATCCTACTAGAGAAAATCTTTCTACTTCTTAACTAAAAATCAACATTGACTTGAAGGCACATAATTCCTTAACTACGTAGTAATAATAAAAAAAGAAATGTCTATATTATTTACTTTAAAATGTTCTTTATACAAGTTTTCATTGTTAAAAAATGAAAGAAGCTGAATCTTCCTCCTGATACTTTGGACATCTTGGATAGTAACAAATTGGAAAAGACTAGGACAATTTCCTTGTGTCTGTAAATATTAAACAGTTTCTTAAGCCTTTTCCTTTGGAACATCATACCAAACTCCCCAGATGAGATCTGTACCAACCCTCCTGATCTTCCATAAAGGCCTCGAAGACCTGGCTCTGCTAGTGGGCCCTGGGCCACCAACTGGGGTGGGGTGAGTGGGTAGTATATCATTCTGGAGGTGGTTAGTAGATTGAGAGAAGACTCCACATCACACTATGTTCTTCTGTTTCCCAACCCCCATCTTTTAATCTTTTAATTATAAATTTTAGTATATCTATGATTCATGTTATCACTGTTTTTTTATTTCAACTTTTCTAGTTTTAAGGTTAGTAAGCTGATCAGAGTTGCCTCCAGATGAGATGGGAGGCACATAGATCCAATAAACAAACAAACTGTGGCTTCTAGCTCTATCTAATCATTGTTCTTCCATTGTAAGCTAGAAATAGATGTTATTGCATTTTATTTGTTCGTACTTCCTGTCGTATTCTATCCAAACTAATGAGGGAGACATCAAATTGGGGGATCATAGTTATACAGACTTTCTAATCACTCTCTTTAATTGCTTTTTTGTTACAATTTCCATCTAGAATATTTTGAAAATAAAGATAGTATGTCTTAAAATAAACGATACGATGCTCTTGACCATCTTGATTTTATACCATTTTATATAAAATGGTATATCAAAGAGGCCAGGTCAGTACATCACAAAGATTACAGGACTGCTACTTTATTGATATATAGACTGACAACATCTTGAATATATGTCAGAATTTTCTTCTGCCCATCTTACTCCCAACAGAACCAAGGCTTTTATGTCTTTCTCATCATATCTTCCCCATTCTCAGATGTGTCATTTTGGATGTGATTTTGGATAAGTGAGGATAAGGGGAAAAGAAGTCAGACTAATGAAAGTAGAGTTGTGTTGCAACACTTCCCTCACCCTTTTTCTATATGTATCACAATATCAGATACATGCCTGAAAAAGGTAAGTTTGCAGCACAATGTGCCATTCACAACAGCAGTAAAAACTGGGTTGATTTCTTATTTCAAGTACTTCATTGCCAAATGGTGAGTTGCATAAAAGATGAGAAAACACCCTTCATATGGTATTCTGCTCTTCTGTCATTGTTACATTTAACTACTTTGTGCACTCTGAGGTAAAGGTAAGAATTTGGATCCTTAAATAAGGCCTTGTGATCCCAGAGAACTTTTGAGGAAACAAAGGAAATGACATGAAGATAATTCTGTCAGGAACTTTTACACTGAGTGATTTTGGAATCTAAAGTTAGTTATTGGTGTGCAACAACATTCTGGCTTTCTAATTTTTTTACACACATCCTTATATATTTGAGTGGTTGTTCTATATTCTTGTCCTCAATCACTTACCATGATTTAAACAGGAAACATCTGTTGTTTTTCTTGAAACCTGATAGTAAAATTAATTCATATCCTTGGGTTTAAATCACATGTGTAGCTCCTTTAGACTTAGGTTGCCACCTTGTGACCAGTGTTTGCAACATAAAATCATAATGTTCGTTGTTGGATTAGATCAGATAACCCTGTAAATTAGATTTTTCTCATGAACTCTGAACATTTCAAACTTTGCATTTCTGGCTAATTTACAAGGTGGTTATTCCCTGTAGAATAAGCATCTTCTTATTAGAATAGTGCTGCCTTTGAACTGCTGCTCTATTTCTAGTGTCCAATAAATCAACATGGATGTCCCTGGAACACAGTGGGACAGGTTGAGATCTTTGTTTCAAATGAGAAGAGTCTGTACAAAATTTCCCAAATTTATCACTTTTTTGCTACAATATTTTTCCTTCTCTTACTGTGATTCTACTTAGGTTGTTTTTTAAACTTGCAGGTCTGCTAGGAATTATTATCATAACCTCACTTTCCTTGCTTGGCCATTCCTGCCATTCTCCAGAAAAATAGCTTTGATCCCCGTTTTTTTTTAATTAGATGATGTTATGTCTCCATTTTTTATCTTGTCCAGCAATTTGCAAAAGAAGAAGGTTGAAGTGAAGCTGGCAAGGCAGTAGCTTTTGATAGATGGTCCTATATTGATAGCAGGAAACATAGGTATAGAAAATGAGTGAGCAGTAGGATGAAGAAGCATAGGATATAGCATGTTAGTTAACTCCAACCCTTTGTATACAACTAAACATAGAAGTTGTTGGCATGTATACTAAGAGCACACTTCTAAGCATGTCTATTTGTTCAATGCCCTTTAGTGGGATTTACTTTCAGGAAAAGATGTAGAGGAACTTCAACTCCTTTTCCTGGTTTTTGAGTCTTTTGGTGATGTGCTGGTTGTATCTGGATGTGGGGGAGATGTATTTTGTTCAAATGTAGGAAGCAAGACTGCTTTTAAAACTCCCTTTGCTATTCTTCTTGTACTGTTTTTACAACCACTAATAATACAACTCAGTAGTCCTCAACTACTGGGATGCCCAGTAGGAATTGAAAAGCAGCATTGCAGCAGATGTATCAGTGTTTTTCCCCTCAATTTCATTACATGAAGAGCCTGCCCTGACCTCACTAAAAGCTAAAAATTATTATTGCTCTGAGGTTATTCTTAACAACAAACTTTCATATTAGGATCTATGATACAGGTTATCTTTGAAAGATTATAGGGAAATGTCATTTATTTCAGATAGCAAAATCTCTCTTCTGTCTGTCTGTCTGTCTGTCTGATCTATTATCTATCAATTTATAAATCTGTCTATCCTGTCTCAAATGTTCCTTCTTAAAACCAAACACTGCCTTAGAATGTGATTGAATTAAACCTATTAATCTCTTTTCATTTATCATTTCAAATTGTTATATTTGCCTTTTTAAATGCTATCTATATTTGGGATAGCATTCGTACAGATATTCATATGTCTCCTTTATCTCCATTGATGTTGAGAAAGTTATTCTCCCATACCTTGAGATTCAATGGGTTCTTGACTCCTATAAGTTTTTTTGTTGCTATGTATGGTTTTTCTTCTGCATGCACTGATTTTTAATTTCATTGTTCTTGCTTTTAAGATTTAAACCTCTCAGAATCATCTGAAGTCAGGCAGCCTCTACATTGTATGAATAAATAAAAATATGATCATAGGGAGTTCACTGTCCTTCAATCCAATACAAGGTTATTTGTAAGGTATATGTTAAAGTCTTCAGAGTGGTTAATATAGCTTTAAAATATGTCATTTTTTTCCCTTAGTGCTACTTACAAATTCTAATAGCAGCTTTGGGGTAATTATACAGATTCTAGTTGAGCATGAACATAAAAATATATCATTATTGAGTTGAATTTAGAAACGTTCAGTGACTGAATAATCTCCACTGGATTGAAAACTTCTTGAGAATTTTGGATTTCCCTGTGAAGCCTGATATAGAGCATATAGCCTGCAGTTACACTTTCATTCTGGGGCTTTAGTAATATTAGCAACTTGATTTTACTAGTTTGTGAGCCTTAGGCAATTATGCTTTAACTCCTGCTCAGGGACTGTGAAAATTCAGTATCAGAAAGGCAAGTGTTTCTGCAATTCCTTATCTACTTACTTTAAAAAAGTATATGTGCTTGAACATATCACTGACATTTTCTTCATTACCTGCCCTAGTTTATATCTATAAGCATCAAGTTGTACTGAAGTCGATGGCTTTTTAAAAAATGCATATTAACTATGTTAAATATTGCCATCTTCCTGTATCTCTCTCTTACATTTAGATATACACATTACAGTGATTTGTAATGAAGACATGAATGTGTTTGACTGCAGGTGTGAAAACTGCACTTTAAATCCTAAATTTTGTTTATATAATAAACAGGGAAGCAATTATGCTGATTACACAGAATTACAGCCATCTGGCATACATTCAAAATATAAAGTTTTTTAGATCCAATATTGCAGATCCTTTTGCTTGGTTTTGTATTAGATTTACTAATAGCTCTACTGGTACAGAGTAGGAGAATAAATTCACTGTGCAGTCCTGCTAATGTATTTTTTCCTTTTCTTTTTAGCCCCCTGTGAAGCCAACACATTTTTTTGTCATAGTAATATGTGTATTAATAATACATTAGTCTGCAATGGACTCCAGAACTGTGTATATCCATGGGATGAAAACCACTGCAAAGGTAATGCTAATAGTGTTAGTTTAATTATTTGAAACTCACAGAATAATTATTCCCATGCATTTCAATGAATGCATAAGACTGTTTATTACCTAGCTCTAAAATTTGTTAGAACTTGTTTCAAAAGTTATTACAAAATAAATAGAGCGTTTAATAGCTAGAGTGAAAAAATCCTATATTTTCTCTGGAAAAGATAAATTGTTGGACTTTGATCAGTATTTGGATAGAGAAATACTATCACTTGGGTTACTCATTTGGTTCATGGTGCTTAATATTCAGTGCTTGTGAAAATATACACCATTATCAAAACAGCACTCACAATATAAACTTACAGTTATAATGAGATACGATGGCTGATTTGTGAAATTGCAATGTTTTGAGTTATGTGAGACAAAACCAGAGCATTGGTATGTTAAAAGTAAAATATATAACACAATAGCAATAATGAAGAATGCATATGTATGAAAAGTAAAAACATACATATTTCTATGTGTGTATCTTGAATGTGAATAGTAAAATATATGCACCTGCCCTTGTGTAAACTTGTCTTTGTTTCATGAAAAAATAACTCAAAAACAGCAGAACAACTCATTTCTTTGTATTGTTATGGAAAATAAAGCCAAATATTTCTTAAAATAAAAATCCAACTTCCAATGACAACTAAACTCTTATTATACCATCTTTAACTGGAATTTTCTATAATTCATAGTTTCTATTGTGAAAAATTGAAACCTAAACTAGAATTTCAAACTCAAGCTTTATAGTACAGTTTGATAACAATTGTTCTGCCACAGTCCTCTAGATTTGGGGATTTCTGTATCTGCATTTATCTTCATTATAAAGAACAAGAGGGATAATTTATTTCAGCAACAGCTTCCATGGTTATTATGCCTTTGAAAGCTTTTTGGAGAAGGGTAAAGAATACAGCGCATCATTCATTTAGGAAGAATGGAAAAAGCTTGCAAAATGCTTAGCCTTAGCTCATAGCCAGCATAATGAGCCAAGCAGAAGAAATTGAAGTGTAATTCAAACAGAGGATTTTAAAATGGCAAATAATCTCTCAGAAAAACAGTTATAATTTTATGTTTGTTGTAAATGCAAACAATCTGTCCACTAATTGATAGTTTTAAGTGCCTGAATGATTGTGATGAGGCAGTTCTGTTAGATGCCTAACTGTTCAATATTAATGTTATGAGAAGGACAGCAGGTCCATATCAATGCCTGATGTGGTTTGCTGAATCTGTTCTATCAGTATCTTTCCAGAAAATATGGCTGGCCTACACATTTAGAATTCTACATAAAGTACCTAACTATGAATGATTGTGAATTTGACTCAAATGCTTGATTCAATGAATGGATAAGGAGCAAGACTGAGCAATCAAAATGTGATTCAAAAGTTGGAACAAATATACAGTTTTACTGTCCTTTTCAACATGTTAGTTTCCTTAGACAATTAATGAATGAAGAATTGCCAAACAGTACTTGACTTTTTACCTTCATCCTTTCAAAAATGGTGCTGACAGTATTTCTGTACTCTTATGAAACAGATGAAATAATTTTTACCACCAAATGCTGTAGGCTACTGGATTATGAAGAGCATTTCCAAATATGCCACTAATCAGAAGCAGAAGTCCTTGCTAGCAAGTCAGAAGTGATCAGTATTTATTCTGCATATTAA
The DNA here is from genome assembly GCA_036250565.1 of Sibynophis collaris. Classification (NCBI taxonomy): domain Eukaryota; kingdom Metazoa; phylum Chordata; class Lepidosauria; order Squamata; family Sibynophiidae; genus Sibynophis; species Sibynophis collaris. The sequence continues at coordinate 70,123 of JANHFK010002204.1, read as the reverse complement.
TTTTATTTCAAAGCTTTGTCTCTGTCTCCTTGGGATACCAAGCTGAATAAAACCTCAACACATAATTCATAGCATGCTAGAATAAGTGGCAAATCGTCAGCGTATTACTAATTTTAATTAAGTGCAATACCAAGAGAAGAGGATACATTTTTCATTAAAGAGATTGAATCTTGATCCTCAATTGTTTAAGAACTATATTTGTTCTATAACTAGTTGCATTTAGAGAAGATTTGAGAGGGATGGCTTTCATGGTAAGTGTTCGGAAGATTTCTTTTGGAAATAAAAATGTTCCTTAAAATGTCAAAGATAGGCTGAATTCTTCTCCACAAAGGTTGAGCAGTACTGACAACAATGCAGGACAATACAGGGAAAACCCATTTAAGAAGCTGTTACCTCTTAAATGGACCTATTGCCCCTAATGGAAGAAAGTTGGATACTTATAATAGAAATAAGAAATAAATAGATTTTCCTTTTCCCAATTAACCCTGAGATCCTCCAATGCTTGATGGTATTGCTTGCTTATCTTCACATTATGAGAAATTGTCTCTATTAATATCTGTAATGAATTTAAGAATAAAACTGTGGTTCTGAATTTAGAATTAATAGAAAAGACAAGCACATTTGTATTTGACTAACACTCATGTTACCCAGAATTTATTTTCCATTGGCCAGTCAGATGCTTCTAAGAAAGTTACAAACAAGGCATACAAACAAGCAATTTCTTCCCAGATGTCACTTCCTTCCACCTCAGCAACTATTGTAGCGCAGTTAGTTCTCATCATACAGCCACTTGTTTAATGATTGTTTGAAGTTACAACGGTGCTAAAAAAGTGACTAGCAATTGGCCCTCACACCTATGATCACAGTCCCCACAGTCATGTAATCAAAATTTTGGCACTTGACAACTGGCATATATTTATGACACTACCACCTTTTCAACTTTCCCAGTTGGCTTCTCCACAAGAGGCAGAAGCCAACTTTGCTTAATGATCATGGTGATTCGCTTAATAACAACAACAAGAAAAGTTATAACAAATTAACATGTTAATTTGATGACTCATTTAACAAATGCACAGCTTAGCAACAGAAGTTTCAGTCCCAATGGTGGTCATAAGTTAAGGACTATCTGTATATCTCTTCTCTGGCTATTAATATTAAAAGGTAGACTTCCTTTATGTTATGAGAAATATCCATTCAACACCGTTTGATAAATTAGCCTCTTCCATTTTCTAAACATCAGAGCAAGTAAGATCTTGAATCCTAACTCAGAAATAATTTAGAGGAAAGTTGATTCAGTATGAAATGGAGTAATATAGTTGATTAATTGCATAAGGGCTGCCAAATTCTGCACCAGTTACAGTTTCTGAATATTCTTGAACACCATCCTGACATTTACTAACCAAAAAGAGTAACAACTAATGAAAGTGCTCCTCCTTCTACAGCAAGAGAAAATAATCCAAAACTAGGCAAAGATCCAAAACTAGGCAATGTCACTGAATATTCATTCAGTCACAAGTAGGTACAGTAGGTGTAGTCTTTGATTTATGAAAACAAATGTTTTATAACCTGAATAGGATTGCTTAAGCCAAGGGTGTCAAACTCGCGTCATCACATGATGTATTGGGACTTTGTTCCCCTTCACTAAACTGGGTGTGGCCAGCGTGTGACGCATCCAGCCGGCAGGCCGCGAGTTTGACAACCCTGCTATAGGCAGAAGGCATATGAGAGTGACTTGATTATTAAATGTGTTGAAGCATCTCAGTGGCCATGGCTGTAAATTGTGGTTCATCTAGATTGACTCTTGATCTAATCCAATGAGCAATAAAACAATAAAATAAACCTATAGCAATTTTTTTAGCTTTATCAAGAGATTTTTGGCCTGTAGAGCTAACTGTCCACTGAACTGAAGGTACATGCACTTGGGAATAGTTTCATTTTAACTCTTAAGATATTAATGCAAACCTATTTGATCTACTTTAAGATTCCAGGACCAGTTAAAAAAAAGATTTGTCCTTAGATATGAACATTCCAATGCCTGACTAAGGATGAGATAACAAATTAACTTTTCACTCTGACAACCAGGTTATTCTATTAGAGAATTCATGGTAAAAGACTAGCTATCCCCTTTTAGGGATGTCACCATAATGGAGAAGTTTGGAAAATCTGTCAATGCACTTTGGAGGATTTGGTTAAATAGAAACAAAAAATCTTCGTTTTCATCAGATTGCACAAAATGACATTATTCCACCAATTTTTTGTTTGTTTGTTTGTATACTTGATTTTTACTTTACAGAATTGCAAATTATAATTGTCAGAAAATGACTTCTAGCTGTAGAATGACTGTATATCCAACTATTTGACTTACAGAGGTATATAAAGCTGGAGCAAATCCAGAGAATTGAAATCAGTCTCTGATCAGCAAAATGCTGTCCTACCATATAATTCTGTGTTTCTTGTATTCTTTCTTATATCAGTTCTATAGTCTTCAAATGTATTGGGAAATAATTATCCAAGTGTCCAGGTGTATAGCCATGAAATCTATTGAAACATGCAGTTGAAACACTTCTGGACAATACCCAGTTTGGAAAAATTGAGAAAGAATCGTCATGGTAACAATCGATAAAACTAATGGTCTTTTTTTTTTTAAAAAAAAAGGTGGATTTTAATTTTCTGTTTTATTTTTTTATTGCCTTTCCCATCTCACAGAAAAGACAAAAGCCAGCCTCTGGGACCAGCTTACAAATACCAGTGGGACAATCATTGGGGTGACTTGTTGCATTGTGATCCTCCTTATCATTATCTCTGTTATAGTCCAGATCAAACAGCCTCGTAAAAGATTTGTCCAGAAGAAAGCAGACTTTGATCAAACAGTATTCCAAGAAGTTTTTGAACCTCCTCATTATGAGTTATGTACTCTCAGAGGGACAGGACCTTCAGTGGACCTTGCAGATATTGCAGATGACTTTGAAAATTATCATAAACTCCGTAGATCATCTTCAAAATGCATTCATGACCACCACTGTGGATCACAATTATCTAGCACTAAGGGCAGCCATAGTAATCTTAGCACAAGAGATACACCAATCTTGACAGAAATTCAACCCCAGCCTGCAAAGCCCCTTATCCAGCCTATGAACAGAAGAAACATCCTTGTCATGAAACATAGCTACTCACAAGAAGCTGCAGATGTCTGTGAGATAGATGAAATTGAAGAGGTACCAACCACGAGTCACAGGCTGTCCAGACATGATAAAGCTGTTCAGCGGTCAGTATCAATAGATTTTTGATGAGGACTTTTGCATGAAGACTGGGTTCAGCTCTTATTTTCTATTTGTTTATTTTTTAATATGCATATCTGTTTACAATCCAACCATTGTTTGCGAGCTATCATTCGTCTTTTTCCAGGATGCATTTATGCATGATGGATGAGTATTCTAAAGAGTGGTTGTTGTTTTGTTGTATTGTTGTTTTGGTTTTTTTCCTTTGGTGGGAAGCGAGTAGAGGAGGAGAAGGTGCTTTTGGTACCATCCCATGAAAATAGCCAAGAATCTCTTAGCAAGTCAGTGATTCTGCTTTCTAAGAATCCAAAATTGGATTCTTAGCAAGAATCCAAAAATATTTATATTTTTAGGCATTTACAACAACTTCTAACCCAATACAATACATGGCAGTATTCCCTGGCAATTTTTGGCAGATGAAAATAAATTCTTTCTATTTATATTTACCTTATTTATATGAATGCACACATTCAAGAGCTATTGTGTGGAGGAATTTATAGCATAGAAAGGTCAGACAAAGAAAGAGTTAAGCAGCTATTCCTAGGGCTTATTTAATTTTTAAAGCGGCTAAAGAATACTGTTGATTATAATTAAGTTGGGTTTTGCATGTAGAGTAGATATACTTATTTTGTGGAAAATTCTAATTGCAAATATTCCATTGCCTGTCTGACTTTATTTTTTCTTTGTTTGTTTACTTGTTTGTTTTTGATCTTTCTAATACTGCTCCATCATCAAAAATTGCCTCTAATGTTTCAGGAGTGGGGTATGATGTCTTATTCAATTTCATTAAATATAAAAGGGTATGAAATGGTAGATAGACTTTTACCTACCAAAGATACTTTTGATTTAATTAAGGGCAGTTTTCTTTGAAAAATCAGCATGCAGAGCTGATTTCTTAGAGAGCTTGAATGTATTACTTTCTCCTTCCAGATTGTAGGGAGGGATAAACCAATGAGAAAATCCCTTCGCCTTCCTATCATCGATCATGTTTCTTTTATACAGCAAAACACAATATTTTGAAATATGATATGGTGATTTCTGTAGTTAATATATCATTTCTTGTCTTGTTTATTTGCGATTTAGACTAGGGGATAATTTTTATGCTTTAGCTTGATATTCTTTTAGATTTGCTTATGAAAAAAAAGTAGCAGAAAAAAAGCTCTCTAAATCAAGTCTGGCAGAGTTACTGTTTCAAAGAAAATTATGGGGACTCTTTTGCTGTGAAATCCACCCTGCATGCTTGTTAATAAAAATGCTTAAAAGATTATGAGTAAATGCAAAGTGAAAAATATTTACATGCAATGTACTTGGAAACTGCCAGAAACCTTGTAATAGGTTTAGGCTTTACACATGCATTTTATTATTCTCCATATTATTGTGTTCATGTGTTTAGTCTTTTTCCATCTACATAAAAGCTAGCCAAACTTGAGGTATCTACAAGACACAGGAGGAATAAAACAAGTTAAATTGGTGGATACAGCCATGTGATTGGAGCCCCATTATAATATTTTTTTCTGCATTGCTTGACATACCCTTCTCCTCCCTGCAAACACCCCAATCTAACCTCTCAGAGTACTTTGTCAATTAGTTGCACCAAGCCATTTTGGTGAACTAATTTTAAAGGGTTGATAAAGTTAGTAAGAGCATTGTTTTTGCCCACCAACCTACCAGTTCTAGGTATCTTAAATCAATTTGCCTGAATCTTTAGATATGTTTCAGTAAAGAATGTATATGCATGTATTTCTTTTTTTTTCCTATGCAAACATTATTATGTTGAATGAAATAGTTATAACATTCCAGGTTCTGCCTCATTGGGTCTCTAAACAAACATGAATCTGAGTACAACACAACTAGGGTGTAAAAGACAACTGAAGGTAAGTGAAGAACTGAATATATTGTTCCCAATTCACCACCACTGCATTTCATTTGTTTTCTTAAAAAAAAAATCTGAGATCTTTTTATAATTTGGTTTTTGTGATGGTCTGTTTTGGCTTGTTTGAAAAATGTTGCTACTCCCTGAATGTGCAAAGATTTTAAAAGGGTTTGCTGTAATTTCAATAACACATACAATTTATTCAGTCACTTTCCTCCGTTCCATTATAACATCCTGCAAAATATGATTCTGAATATTAAGCTTGATGTTAAGCAGCAGTTTGACATGACCATTCACTTTGATTGTTATTCTTTTAAAATCCAGGGTTTAAAATGTTTCAAAAGAACTTCCAGCCTGCAGCTTACACACTATAGGATAATAGAGAAGCTATCTTTTAGATCTATGTATAGTCATAATTGATGGCATGCTTATTTTAGGGAAGTTGAAATAATATGCAGATGATTTCTTATTTATCCTCACAATTCACTGAAGCTGGTTTTACTTGAGGCCTATTGGCCATCTTTATGAAGTAGGAGTTTGAACTTGTTTCTTATTGAAATCTTAGAACTCTCATTCATTTTTCCATCCCTCATGATAACCTTGTTAGGTATTTATTTTGACTGTTATGAGTGGCACTAACTGATGCACTATAGTGAATGTCATCACCCAACAATATACAATCACATTTGGCTATAGTCCAAGATCTTTAGGCCAAAATCAAAGCTTATTTTATTTAATCTAATTACAATAAATTAATAGAATAGATTTAACAAATTCCTTGTTCCTATAAATGTAATATTTTTGTCCTATGTCACTTTGCAAAGCACAAATTGGTGCCTTTTTGGGGGGGGGGGCACATCCAAGGTTTTTTGGTGGCTGTGTGTGACCCAGGAGTTCAGGTTCTAAACATTTGATTCATGACCTGTTGAAAAGATGAAGGAATCTGTAACTAAATCTGTAACTAAATGTCTTGGCCTGGATCTGTAACTAAATGTCTTGGCCTGAATAATGAGCTACAAAGAAAGTGCAGAAAATTAATTTCTGACAAACATCTCGTGTCTTGAACTATTCCTATTTTTCACTTTATTTTAAGGAGAATTCTATACACTTAGTTTCCCCTATTACTGAAAATAAATCTAGGAGATTTATACACTTCAGTATACACTAGTATACACTTCAGACGTAGCATATAAGGCACAGAATTTGTAGGCAGTTTCAAACTATGTGTACTAAGTGAAGTTTAACATTATGGTTATCACCGAACAGGAAGATACACCTAATGGCATATTTGGGGGAAGGAAGGGGCAAAGGACATTGTTTCATGCATGCCAAAAAGAAAAATGATTAATTTTAGTGCTGCTGATCATTGTGAAAAGATCTTTCCTGAAGAAGATAGTTCCATATTTCCATTATTTTTTTAAAAGCTTGGCTGAAATGAATTTAAGTTTATGAGTGATTTTTTTTTGAAATGTAGTTTACTTGGAAATTGATTAATAGTGGTAGCTAAATCAATATTTTAAATATTTTGCTAGTTTGTCTGCATCTATATGATCTAGTTTTTACATGTAAATTTATGTGTGTATGTACACACATAAATTCACACACACATATATGTATTGTGTGCATATGTATGTGTGTGTGTATATACACACATACATATACATGTATGCATATATATATATGTACACACACAAACACACACACATATATACAGTACATACACCTATTAAAAAATTATTCTTGCCTCTGGCCAATGAATCTGTTCAGCAGTCTTCTGTTCATCCCTTCCTATAAATTATGTGTTCGTAAGTGTTCTTATATCCAAATTCCAATGATATTCTATATGTGTCATGGCTTCGCATGTCTTTTTGCCCTCAGGTAGCCATACCTGGAGGGAGGGGTATATCATTCTGCCAACCACAAGTAGTTTTGTTGATTAAACCCTTAAAAAAAATTCCAGTAGACAAAAACCTTGGTCCATCTTCTCCAAGTATTTCATTAAATCTCTATTGGATGGATGGATTAATGGATTTTTGGACCTAAGATACAAAAGCAGAGCCATGTGAACAATTTTCATCATTTTGCACAGAACTAGCTTCCATATAAATCACATTTCTTTTCATGGTTGAATTCATGGTATCTTATCTATGTAACATCCTTCTTATGTTACAGTATTTTACATATTGTGTCAAATAATATTCTTTCCATTGAACTTGTTATATGTTCATTTTTTCATTACGTAGATTGCTTCAGAATAGTGCATCCGGGGTGATTTTGAATATACAATAGTGACTTATGAAAGTATCAGCTCTGGAGCTACAAGCTAGAGATGTTCTGGACTCCAATGAACTACTCCGATTTTGTGAAGAAAAAACCCATCAGTCAATAATAAGCAAATTAACGAATGGCAATAAGACCCTTATTACTATCATTTATTGTAATCATATTTTTCTTTTATATTGTTATTTATTTTGTTATTTGATTACAAAGAAAAGTTATCCACTTTCAGGAACAAATGATTAAATCAGGTATTTATGGATTCATAACCACTTCAACAGAAATATCAGTTGAAAACGTATCTAATGATGTGGCAGAAAGTCACGCTGAGAAATTGATCTGCATGTATGTTGCTGAATATTTCAATCGGCAAAAAAATGTTTGAGATTCATTGTAAAAAGCATGCATTCATACTTACTGCTATTCCAATCCATTTCTTTGTGTCATATGCTTGCTAATTGTAAGTTTTTATATAATGATACATAAAACAATGTATAATAATTTCTTAAACTGAGTTTTGCAGTAGTCTTTTATTTACTCTAGCAGTTAAGTAAGGATTTATAGTACATTTGCTGGGTCACATCTAAATGATGAATCATTTTTAGTAGCTGAAATTCTGAAAATCATCTAGAACAGGAATCTCCAAACTTGGCAACTTTAAGACTTGTGGACTTCAACTCCCAGAATTCCCCAGTCAGCATACAAATCTCAAAGTTGCCATGTTTGAACACCCCTGATCTAAGAAGGGAATGAAGCAAGTATGAATAAATACTGAATTTATCTTTAATTTCTTCCAAAAAAATCAAGTAAGATGAGATTTCTACAGTATCTTTGTTTGTTTGTTTGTTATTTTAAAGAATATTGCACACAGTACTTTCTGATAGATTACATTAGGAATAATGTGTAATGTCGAATATCGTAAGCTTTGTTCCTTATGAATTACAGCATTCACATGTCATTTGCTGAACATTTCTATCTCATTGTCTCAGTGTTGAAAAACAATTTTGCTAGGACTTTTATTTAACCATCCCAAATGTTGCATAAGAAGCTCTTTATTCACTTTATCAATGTGACATATTATCTGAAATATTGAAAGCTCAAAAGCTGAAGTTCACAGATGTTGAAATCTCAGAATCATTGTGGCTTTGAAGGGTGCACACAGATGGGTGACAGCTGTTAGGTTCAAATTAAAACTGATGGTAAACTATCAAATATTGTAAATTGCTAAATGTAGTCCAGTGTTGAAAGTTATTATAGATTGATTGCAATTATTTAATATTTGTAATTTTTTAAAGTAAATTTCTATTACCTCAAATAGCATATTTTTTAATGTGTACTTTGGAGTAACTACTTTTATAAACAAAGCAGTTGAGTAAAAAGTGTTTCCCTCATTGGCCTCAAAGACCAGAAGGCATTCAAAATAACTTTAAAAATATATATTCACAAACAAATCTCATGGTATTCATTGGCACTTAATCTCAAAGTCTGTGACATGTGATTATACTTCCAGTATAGAGTAGGAGTTTTGCTGGAGGAGGAAAGAATGGATATATTTGTGTGTATTTATGTAAATTTTATTAGCAGTAACATTGACTTAAGTTTTGAAGCTTCTACTGCAAAGAAACCCCTCTTTTAAATAGTCGATTTGCTTGCATTTAAATTGAATATTGCATAGATTGGTGAAGTGGGGGGTTATGGAGTGACTGGAAATCTTGGAATAATACTGAAGTGCACTTTATATTTCTGATGGACTGTGGTGATCACTATTCAGTGTTTAAAATGTATGGCCTCATGTATTACAAGTCTTTGATGCTATGTCATGTCATGTCATGAAAGATGGCTACAATGTGAAGAGAAGTTTACTTGAGTTTGATTCGATTAAGCCAAGCTCTCATTGTAACAAGAACAAACAACAAACTCATTTCATCAATGCTCCTCTAATTTGCTCTGGCTTCTCAAAAACCAGAGGAACTTTTTAATCATTCAGAACATTGCCAAGGCAAATCAACAAGAAGACAAAGCAACAAAAAGGACCCAGATGGGTTATCCTTTAATCGATTAAAGAAAGAGAAAATGTATTGTCTCTTGGACTGCTGGGTAGCCTAGTCAAGAATTTAGCTGAAGATGTTTAAGTATGGTAAGTAGTTTTATCCATGCTCGTGCATGTTTGTGCACTTTTTTGTGGTGAGGGCTAACTTGACAATGAATGTTTAAACCCCATGGAATTGTTTACAAAAACTTTGATTTTATTTGAGGAAAAAAAATAATGTCTCATGTAACTGTCTGGAGAAAACATGTTTTCATCATGATGCATTTACATGCCAACAGTATCTCAGATTAAAAATACCTTTATATAAACAAAAGCCTTCTATAGTTAACTAGTTGCTGATCATTGGTTAAAACTGCATAAACCATCTGTAAATATAAGAAGAACCTCTTCTTTGTTATCAATTAGGATAATATTAAAGCAACCAGCTATGTGGTTTTGTGGGATGGTATCTCATACAGATCAGTTTTTCTACATCCATCTTCTGAGTTTTCTGCTTTTCATTTCCATGGAACTTTCTATGACTTCTGGAAGCTACTGAAAACCCTGTTACCATACCTTTTGGTTTAACTAATCTTGCCCTGATTTGGCACTTGGTTTCCAGCCTTGGCTGGAAGTAGAACCATACTGACTTGCAATGGAGAATTGTGGATATAGACTTAGGTTACAATTGACTCTCCCCTTCAGTTTGCACAGGCAGAGGGGGAGTGGATTGAAATGCCTAAACTTGCAGTATGGCCATTGCAATTCCACATGCAAAGATGTCTGTAGAAGCAGTGGCTTAACTGTCTCTCAGAACTGACTCCCCCTCTGTGTAGTTTTGAAAGTCCCCGTTAGCCTAATGATCACAACCTTGTTTAGCTGAGCGGTGGTGGTGCAGTGGTTAGAATGCAGTGTTCCAGGCTATTTCTGCCGACTGCCAGGAGTTTGATTCTCTCTGGCTCAAGGTTGTCTCAGCCTTCCATCCTTCCGAGGTGGGTAAAATGAGGACCCAGATTGTTGGGGACAATATGCTGACTCTGAAAACTGCTTAGAGAGGGATGTAAAGCACTGTGAAGCGGTATATTATTGCTATTGCTTGGAAAAAGGAGAATGGTTATAATGTTTGATATTTCAAAGTATTTCAAGTTTTGTCTAAGCATGCTGTTGTTTTGCAGCAGCAGTTTTAATTTTGTTTTGCTATAATATCCAACTGTCTGATTTTACTATTATAAGAGCCAGGAAATTACCATATTTTTCAGACTATAACACGCACCGGAATAAAAGATGCACCTTAGTTTTTGGGGAGGAAAATAAGAAAAAATATGATTGGCGGGTGGATCGGCAATCAGCTGTTCCCAGAGGAGAATTTTAGCAACAAGTTCATTGGTTGTGAGCTCTGCGCCTTGCTTTTTTTTTTTTTTTTTTTTAAAGCCTCAGAGGCTTTTTTCTTGAAGCTCCGTTGCAAAAGATTTTTTTCTGAAGCTCTATTGCAAAGGATTTTTTCCTGATGCTTCCATTCCGAGGCTTTTTTCCTAAGCTCCGTTGCAAAGGATTTTTGTCAGCCTCTGAAACATCCATTTGAGAGGCTGGGGCTACATTCGGAGTATGAGATGCACCCAGATTTTTACCCTCTTTTTGGGGAGAAAAAGGTGCATCTTATGCTCCAAAAAATATGATAATAAAACTAAAAATAATTATTGTTATCGCAATGATATTATCCAAGCATGTTGACTTGGCTTAAATATTAATCATAGCCAAATCAGTTTAAAGGTAAATTTCGACTGTGCAATCAGTCAGGCTGATATAAATCCTTTTGTGATAGATGCCTGTTCGTTACATGCTACAGTGACTTCATTCTTCCCTATATCACAAATGTTTATTAGTGGTTTTCTCATGCATTTCATATTGTTTCAAGGAAAGGACAAATTAGACTTTCATACTTATCGTATTTATGTGTTATGTTCTGTCTCATTTTTCAGTCAGTATGAATTTTTTAAAGTGCTCACAAAAATTGTACATATTCTGCACATAAATTCTTCTAATATTTACTTTAAAAAAATACTCTTAAGGTTTCTCCCAATGAACATCACAGCAGTTGACAGGTGAAAAGTAAAGGACAATTAAATTTCAGGTTTTGTATTAGCTTGTGCAATTATGCTTGGTCATATGAAAATGAAAACCAAAGAAACTTTGCCCATTATTTTTAATTGTTTATTTTTATGTTTCAATATAATATACATATGTTGACTTGGCATAAGAACCAGTAGCATAAATATGGCATTGCAAGCCGTGAAGACATAAGTATTTGTTGCATACTCTTCATTGCAAAACTCTACACAACCTATAATGTACAATGCTTTATCCTCGGTGCTAATGCTACATATGTCAATTCTCATGGATTATGAACTCATTTGTTGGTTGGTCCACAAGTTGTCACAAGGATCCAGAAGAATTCAAGGAAAAACTGACATAACTGATAAGCTTTCCAGAAACTTTGTTTTCCATTTAAATATTCGCTTGCAAAAATTCAGGGCTGTTCTTTTTTGGGTTCATGTATCTTTTTCTGTATCCCATTGCCTTATTACAAGTATTTTTGAAATGCAACTACCACAGTATCTATGGAGATTCTTAATCATCTAGGTCATGCTTTTTCCAAAAGTCAATATTCTCATGCACTAAAGAAGCTTCTTGAATGAAAAGTAAAATGTTTTCAAAGAAAAATACCAAGAAAGTCCATTTGCCTTTTGCAAAAAAAGCACCAATTACAGCAGTAACTCCTTGTTCTCACATCTTCAACAAGGAACATTTGTTTTTGAATCTTCTGAAATGATATTCCGACATTAATTTTAATTTAATTTAATTTATTAAATTTATACCCCGCCCTTCTCCCTTGCGGGACACAGGGCGGCTTACAGTC